>JAGDQP010019043.1:18776-35522 GCA_022664845.1 Lepisma saccharinum
CTAATGACAGAAGTGGCAGTCGAGTAAATGTTTCGCAGTAACTTGATGTATGCACTTTCGATGCCTTGATGTTCAAGTGATTTAAGTACTGCTGACAAGGAGACCGAATCGAAAGCTTTTTCAAAATTTATTAATCCCAAACATAGTGGAAGTTCATCATTTTTGCTTTCATATTTACTTGAATATCACCAATTTGGGGTGATCGAAACAAAAGTCGAATAAAGGATATTTAAACCTAAAAGTTACTGAAGTTAAAAAATAAAGTTACTGGTGAATTTCTTAAAATATCAAAACGTACCAAAAAGTTTCGTAATTTTCCAAACAAGAAAATACTCTCTAATTTGGATATTACTGACTATTACAAAATCATGGTAAATGTATGAGGTTTTGTTAGAAAATTAAAAAAATGCTCTGCATACGGGTTTTATATCTATCGCGTACAGCCACATTTTTTTCTTCTAATATATTAAAGGCAATTCCACAAGCTATACAATATACACCAAGAAACAGATGAAAGTGTTAAAATGATGCGCTGACGTGAGAATATAAACTTAGGCGCTGTTTCCGGAAAGATTTAGACCAAGTAATGAAGAAACGAATCAACCCACATCAATATAAAATGAAGAATATTATCCCCAAAGTTAACTTCTAAATTATTGAGATAAAAATCTTCTTTTATTATTGTTAACCCAACTACTAACAAATGTTGCTAAAGACATATTTTACAGTTGTATCATCTTAATGTGAACTTCGTTGAATTAAACATCTTCATCTGGATTGCTTCTAAATATAACAACTAATGCATGTAATGGTGTTTTAAATTTCTTTGAGAACGTAAACCAGAGGCTTATTTAATGTCCCCCGTACCCAAGGTATCCTTCCTGTGTAGTAGCCTGTTTGTAAATTAAATGTTTGGTTTAATATTTCTTAATCTGTAAATATGTTTTCCAGAAGACATCTTTCGTTTATTTCGCATTGTACTTCAGACGAGCACACGAGAAAAAAATATGCAGCTGATGTTATTAAGAAATTGTTGTGTTTTCATATATATTTTCTTCTTTTATGACCAACACTATGGGGTAGTGTTTCTTGTAAACTTTATATAGGAGGTTCTCCTGTCTAGGATCTCATCAACTACAAAAGTGTGTTGATGATTTTAAAGTTCATATCAGAAGGCATAAAACAATTTTATTTCAGTGTAAAATTCAATGCTGTTTTCTTAAATATACTATTAATTTTGCAGAGGGCTATCAAAAAGCGCCAAGTTAAATTAATTACAGGCTTTTCTATAACTCACAATGTTTTCATCCTGTCCTTAAATCTTGCAACCTTAATTTAACTCATTTCCCGACGTCATACAATGATGAAATTTTGCATAGCGACGTAAGTCGAGTGACAATACAATATTCCATTGTTACTTTCATATATTTACATATATATATATTTATATATTTGAAAAGCAATTTTAATTTTTAGTTTTACTTATAATTAAGAACTTCTTTACCCTAAAATAAACACTAGCCCCGAACGATGTTGCGTTTGACTGGTTGCAGAACACTTTAGGACTTGGGTGACAAAACTCAGCTTACATAATTATGTAGAATAAGGAAAAAGTCACAAAACACTGAAATAACTCGAGAAAAATAATAATAGACAAAAAAAGTTGTAAAAATATGTTTTTCTTTAAAAAAAGTTGTAAAAATATGTTTTTCTTTAAAAAAATAAAACAATTCGTACTAAAAAGTAAAAAAGAATAAGTCTAGTTTCAAGAAAATTACTTTAAAAAAATATATTTATGCATGACTTTAAAGAAAAGCATGAGGCGCGCGCTCATATACAATCACTGCATAAATTCTTTAATTGGCACATCCCATGGATTTGTTTTTATTCATGCACGAATAGAATTTTTTTAAACAGTAATTTTCTTGAAAACATTTTTTTTTTTACTTTTTAATAGAAATTGTTTTTTTTTTTTTAAAGAAAAGCACGAATTTTTATTACTCGGGTCGGGAGAAAAGTAAAAAAAAAAGTTTCAAAACTAAGTCTGATGATGCTTTGGTATTGTGAATTGGTGAATACTCATCTGATTTTCCGAATGTGTAGCGCGATCGCTTTCTGTGCGCATGTACCGCATATAAATCCGGTGGTGATGTATCGAAGACCACTTAAGTAATACTGTAGGGCATGTCCTGAGAAACTCACAAGCACATTTAGAACGTTAATGACAAAACTTTCAAGCAAAAGTGCGCGTGCTACGTTCAATAGAGCTACTTTTATGGTGACCATTGCAGTTAACGATAGTGACGCCAGATAATCATCTTTCACTACACAACACGCTTTTTCTACGTGCATCTATAAATGTGTACATAACTCAATTTTGATATTTTGTTTACACATTTTCATTCTGAAATATATATCCTTTTGGCCTATTCCAGAATATTCTAGAAAGGTTTCGAAACTCCAGCCTATAATACCCCTTTACCTTTTTTGAACTATAATTATGCTAAGAATACAATGCATCGTACCAAGAACTCTGGTGCATTCTACTTACGTATATTGAAGATCGAAATTTGAAATTCCTCCAATAAAATGTGCTATGTTCGTCGTTCATTGTAAGCACGTATGCAGGCTCATTCGGTAGCTTTAATGGATGTAACAATGCGATGTAAAGGTAATAAATAAATTAATTCATATATAAGCTGCGATATGAAATGCAGCGGGAAGTCAGCACTTATATCTTCTTTTGCTGCATAATAATATAGCCCGAAGATGTTTACCACAATAAAACATCCCGGAGATTAAAAAAAAAGTAAAGAAAAGCCTGAATTGAGAACGATGAACGTTAGCAAAATACTAATGTTTGAGTGACCATCACTTATTATATATTTCACAAAAAGAGATCAATTACACCTGATTTTATCTTATTCCAAACTATAAGAGGATATAATCAGTAACTTTTATTGTTTTTACTATCAGGTTAATTAAATTTACATTATAATTGCAACTAGGAGGTTATTTAATATTTTGGACGTATAGAAAATTGAAAAGAACAGAAGTCATTCTTTTTGTGTGCATATTAATTTTACTGAGACGAGAAGGAAGTAAAAAAAAGAACATTAAGTTGTTTTGTGGTATTGTTCTTTCTAGTCTCTGATGACCTAAATTAAAGATTATGTATGTCTCGTTGCAATTTTAACTTTCTTTCCAAATGAAACATATCCCTTAGTTTCTGCCTCTAACAAACTCTTCTAACCTAATCAGCACAAAAGGTTGGACCAACCGAGAAAAAATGTGGAAACGGTTGGATAAATGTTGGTTTGCCCGTCTCAACTAAATCAACTTTGAGCATCTACATAGAACTTAAAAAAGTATGAAACACAGTACTGAAAGTATTCTTAATTATTCGGTCATGTTGATGTCAGAAAAAATGTTGGTTTATTAGTTCATGGAGATGTTTTCGTTTTTAAGATAATGGTTATCTGTCTCACTCTTTAAAACAGGTGAATTTACCATATTATGACTAGTAAAGTAATACTCTCCTTTTCTCGTATTATACAATCGTTTTCTCCCATTCTGGTACAAAGAATTTATATTGAAGAAAACAAACAAAAACAAGTTTTTAGTATAATCTTAGGGCACACTCAATGATAACTCACTGAAGTGCGTCTAGTGAAAAGCCTGAATTCGTAAGTGGAGAAAGCTAAACAGATTAAAAGGATCTGTCAGTTTTAGAATCACTAAATTAAAAACGTCTTAATAAATTGAGCTCACTGAATTCTAACCTGAAATGAATTTGTCTCTATCTGATTTCATTCAGGGGTAAGGTGAATTCTTAAAATGGGGAAAGATAACCAAATGAAAGAAATCTGCCACTATCAGTCAGTAGGTTGAAACAGTCTGCGTGTACAAGGTCTGTCAATAAAGTAATGAGACTTTCACTAAAACTCTGTAGATAGCAGTATCACTGTTATCACCTTCGAGGTAGTTCCTGTGGGATGCTACACACCAACGAAGACGATGTTCCCATTCATTTTAGTAGTGTTGGATGCTGCTAACTGGAATTGCTTTCAGTTGGTCGGTTACAGTTTTCTTAATATTTTTCACTGTCCCAAAGTGGCGTCCTCAGAGGTCGATCTTCAGTCTGGCAAAGAGGGAAAACTCACTCGTGAAGAGACTAGGGGAGTTGCGGAACCACAGGAATGCCATGCCGAGCCAAAAAATCAAATCCTGAGAGTGTGTCATGGAGCGTTGTTGTGGCGCAACTCTATTTGTTTGCAATTCTTCATGGCGTCGAGCAACTCTTTTTCGCATCCGGTAGAGAACCTAATGGTATCAGCTCTGATTCACAGTTACTCCTTGGGCCACAAATTCCTTATGGACAATCTACATAATGTCAAAAAAGCAGATGAGCATCTATTTGACATTTGATTTGCTCATTTTCGCTTTCTTTTGACAAGGCGAGCTGGTTGGGTGCCACTCATGACTTCCGCGTTTTGTTTCGCGATCATACTCAAAGATCCAACTTTCGTCTCCGATAATAACGTTTTTCGCGAAATTCAGGTCTCTTTCGATAAGTCCCAGAAGATCAATACATATGTTCTTCTGATTGTGCGGTTGTTCAGTTGTGAGGAGTTTGAGATATATCTTCGCGCACACTTTTCTCATACCCAATTAAAATCTGACGAACGGTGGTAAGATTCAAACTCAACTCATTATCGTACATTCATACTGTCAGTTGACGGTCTGACCACACGAGAGCTCTCAATTTGTACACGTTGTCATAGGTTTTCGACGTTTTCTGTCTTCCACTACGGGTTTCATCTGCAAGGGGTCACGCTCCTGTCCAAATGCCTTGCGAGCTTGATAAAGCATGCTCACCATAAGCGTTTTACAGTTTGTCAAAAGTGTCTGTAGCGTTGTTGTCGAGTTTGAGAGAAGAATTGATCGCACAACGTTACTCGCACTTCCGCTGGTCTGTCATCGTGACATGTCACAAAACACTACATTACGAAAACACGTACTAACAATTACCTGGTGATAAATTCAAACTCGTTATGGCATTCTGTGAGATGCTGATCTTACAATGATTTTCAAGGTGAGGCCCTAGTGTAGCCAGATCGCCCGCAGTGTTGCCAGTCTCATTACTTTATTTACAGACAAAAACTCACATATAAAGATTTCTCACAGTATATATGCCTTGCGAATATTGTATATACCTACTAGTGTGCAACTGTGCAGGTTATCATTGCTATTGTTCAAACATAAGCCTACAACGGTCGAAAGTTCAAATAACCTTGAGTCGGACGCTGTGAACATTTCGAAAATAATGTAAAACGTAAGATTCAAATAATGTAACCAAGATATGCTGCTACAAAGCGTGAATATGTTCACTGTACTTTGTACTGTAAGTTCTCGGATACCGTTTACGCCAATTCTAATACTAAATTTTGTTGGTGTTCTCCAGTCTTTGCACTTGTTTCGACTGTGCTACTTCCGTGACGTCACGGCTGAGCAGACCTCCTGAACGATAATGATGTTGGAAAGGAAACAACAATAACAATTACAAAAGAAAAACTTGTTAAAAACAATGAAACATTTTCTTTTTCTCGAGCGTGTCTAATTTGCTGAGGACATAATTCTTCAACGCCTACAAAACTAATCCGGGCATCACCGCGAAAGTTACTACATACATCCTTCTGAAGAATCAGTTGTAAGCTGAAGCAAAACAATAAATACATTTTGATCTGGAAAATGACAGTGTCAGGATAAAATGTAGTGAGCCGCTAATATAAATTTTTATATCGAAATTATTATCTAACCATTTATATTCAAAGGTTTAAAAATGTGATGTTTTTAACGTTCGGATTTGATATTGGCTGTTACAGCGAGACCTAGTAACAACTTTGACGTACGTCATACGAGTTCTGATGGGTATGGCAATAGTTTTGACTGTAGCTCTGAATATGAGTCAGTGTTGTTATAGTTGTAGGTACTAAACACATAGTTCCTTTAGAGCGTATACTTGTACGTTTGTTTGCTCTTCCCTTCTTATGTCAACTCTGAATATCTTCCAGGCAGTGAAATCTGTTTGATAGCAAAATAATAAGTATTATTGTCTATGGCCGAATTGCAAATACAACTTAAAAACAGTAACTAGACACTTTCAGGAGATCATACTGTGCAAAACGTTTTCGGATATAACTTTGTAGCTGAGGTCCACAAGTAATTAGGGTTACCAACTATGGGAGATAAAATTACTAGCAACGGTTTTCGTGAACAACAAAAGGGATACAGAGTGAATAAACTGAACGATAAAATACTTCTTAGCGCCAAAGGTAAGTAATACATATTATGGATGGTTGCATGAAGTACAGGGGACAAAATATTCAATCTGGAGAGGAAAATCTCTTCGAGCATAAGCTTAGAAAATTAAATGTTCAACATATTATAATATGATCTATTAAGTTACTTAACAAAACAAAAATGGATACAGTGAAAATCAATCTAGAAAGTACACTGCAGTGAACACAATAAAAAAAATTATGAAAAATAATAGAAGAATAACTTATCTGCAGAAAACTTAATAAACTCTCCAATCTAGATAAAAAAAAACAACAAGATCTTAATCAACATGAAGATGAAAGAAATAATTAACATAAAGAAGTTAAAAATTGGTGCAAGAGATTCCTGATTTATTAGACATATAACTCCACGAATTACCAGCTAAAAAGAGAAGACAAGACAAAACTAAATGTAACCAAAAACCCAGACCGGTGTTAAACCAGAGCGAAGGAAAGAATTGACGCAAAGTGTGAATACCAAAGAAATGAGACAATTCTCCCACTCAGGAGAGACAGATAAAAGCTAGAACAAGAGACGCACGACATTTTCGAACCTAACGTTCTTGCTGTACGTTAGCTGGCCATAATAATCGGTTATTCGTACCGGCCACCGATCTTAAACATAAAACCGATATTTTTCTGGCGTTACCAGTATGATACCGGCTTGTATTTGCGTGGATAAGAAACAAGACTGGAGTCCATGAACCTTATTTTCTGTTTACCGTTTTTCGTATTTGAGTAATTGTTAAATCGAAAATAGGTGGGAACTTCTGCTATTGCAGTATTGCGTGTTAGTTTTCTGCAAATTATGTTGTCAACGCAGACTCCAATTCTTTTTTTTTATTATTCTGATTAAACTTCAGAGAAGTTCCAGATGGATATAAATTACTTTGTGTGTGAGAGACTCCATTTCCCGATGGGAAAGTCGTTAAAAACAAATCATTGCTGTTGTACTTATTGAGGAGAAGAATATGAAATAAATTGCCACTGTTGACGTATAAGTGTGCGTGTGTGCGTGCGGTATGAAGAGTCAAACAACATTTTCGTGAATAGTGTTGAAGAGAAAGTAGAGGTGTGAGAAATTGTCATCAATTTATGGGAACCAATTTAATAGCCTTTGATGTTGTTTATTTATTTTCCCGCCAAATAAGAAAAGAGAAAGAGACAAGAAAAAGGATTAACACAATACATAAATTTTGAATGTTTTTTTTATTTCAAGTTGTAAAAGTTTAAATTAGAAAGTTTATTTCCATATATTTTACTTTTGTCTGCAACTGCGAGAATTTCTGGCTTGACAACAATTCAACGAATATTGAACTCTACAGATAACCTGGGAATCAGTTATAAGACCGAGGTCATACATAGACAAATCAGGAGTTTAGGATAATAGTAGCGTTACTTGTCTTCATAGTATACAGAAAGGCACTTAAAGCTTGGGTAATCCAAGTTTTCCTTTGGAAAATGCCCAATGTAATATAGGCTTTTAGATCATCCCTGGGAAAAAACTTTTTTGTGATTGAAAATGGAAGCGAATGACCTTGCCACAATTCTTTTGTTTGACTTTCTTCAATGAGCAAACAATAAAAATATGGTGTGATTGTCATCTAAGAAGGATGTGCATAGCAAATATAAAATTTCATTCAGAAGTAGCTAGCTGTTAATTACTACTAATTCATAAATATACTAAATAACATTTACAAAATAAAAAAAATAAAAAAAAATCTAGATTTACAAAAATCGAATTTAATAGTGTATGTAGTAATTATAAGCGCTTAAGTAGAGAATTTGACCGAAATCCAGCAAGGGAAAATCGAGTTGCATCTACAGAAACAGGCGTCTTACTGTTAGTCATGCACGTATCCAAAATTTGGTTTTAGGAGGGTTTCAAGGGCTTCCGGGATGGTCCAAGTTATGACTGGGCATAAAATATACCGTATATTAAATATGTATAATTACACCTGAAATTATACTATTTCCCCATAAAATTCTGAGTTTTGGGAGGATCCGAACCCCCTTGACTCACCCCCTAAATACGCCCCTGGTCTTAGTACTATTTATGTAACATTGTAATTGGTTATTCACCTCCAGCATTAAAAAATAAAATAAATTTATTACTACATCGTAGGAATATAGATGGACTAGGATCCATCCGTCTGAACTGGACTAGCATGGACTATAGATGATCCGCCCATAAACTAGGATCACAATTTGTCCATACCTATCATGTCGTTTATTGTACTGAATACAGTGAAATACCATTTATCTGGGAACTTGCAGAACATTTTATTAGGTGTTTTGAGCTTCAACTAGATAGTCAAGTGAGCCAGTATTAAAAAACAATCCTTGCACATAGCACTTTCGTCGACTACAAAGCCAGCAAAATTCAAGACACTTTTCAGGAACTCCGAAGTGAATATATAGCTATCTGGTTCCAAACCTTGAATTTTCGGCTTTAGTTTAAAACCAGCTTCTCGACTTTTGATACAAGGTCCATAGAACTTTTCGGTTAAAGTTTAAAGATCCGTTTTCTACCAGAGCCAAAAAAGTATAACAGAAAAGTGTAAATTTTAATCGAAATTTTAAGGTTTCAATACAATAGCCGAAAAGAAAATATAGTAATGCAATAAAAATGAAAGGTCCATAGGAAACCCTAAACGTGGTTTCAAAGGCAGATTTTCTGGAAAGAAAAAATATGAGTTTTGCACGAAAAAAAAATGAAGTTTCGTAAAAACAGCTGAAGAAACTGGATACGAAGAAAGAGGACTTTGTGACCACACCTGAAATTGATTTCTTGGAGTTTTTACCTGAATATTTTGACTAAGTTTTGGTTTCAGCTATCAGAAAATATATGCTTGATTCAAGTAGTTCCTGTTGTACTTTCCAAATGTTTGTGCGGATCCATAAAATAAACCTTCGTTCAGCGGAGAATTACTACTTTTTTGCTGAAATCCATATCTCCATGCCCGTTTATTACAAAATACAGTTAATGTATGTTTGAAAGGCTTCGCGTGTCTAAAGGTTCTTTATGAATAGCGTGTCAATTTTCGAGCAAATTTCTGCGTTTTTTTAGATGCATATGATCAATCCAATGCTTACTAACAGGTTATTCAACCAATAATTACCTTCAAAGACGTCTTGTTAAAGGCGGAAAAACACAATGTTAAAGTAAGGGGCTAAATCCTTCCGAAATGTAATTACAATAAGAGCGATAGAATAATAATTCATTTGCTTTTGTGTTAGAGTTGACAACGGTCATCCTTCTGACGTATTGACAAAGCTTAGTGATTACACAGGACATTAATAATAGCAGAGCTGTTAGATAGGTATCCCTTTTTTGTTTTGCCCAGAACAAATAATACTAAATTACCTATCAGTGAGGGAAGTGGGGAATAGACTGCGTGACGAGATGTGATAAGGATCGCAGTTAACGAACAAACTAATACAATTGACATGCAAAAAAAGAGACCGTGTGAATTAGATTCGAAAAAAAAAAAGATATTTTTTTCTATTATTATTATTTTGTGCACTGCAATCAGACTTTTACTAAAGGATATGTAGCGCAACACGCACAACACCTCTAGCGCCCTTTTTCTACGTGTAGGGTAACATCGAAAGAGAAGAAAGAAAAACAAATCAGACAGGCTTCGGGTACTTTGCCCTCACGTATTCAAGGTGAGGTGAGTCTCCGTGCAAGAGTTTATTTCCACGAGCGAGGCCAAAAGCCAATGGGAGGAGTCCCTGGAGACCATTTTTACGTATTTTTACCCTCTTTTTGCTGGATATTTATTTAGCAATATTTATCTCACGAACTTCTTCTTATCAGGTTACCTCTCTTTTCTAACGAAGTGTTTTTCTTCTGTTGTATACTCTCTTTTCATTGTTTGCATACTACGTTGTAATAATAGGTTACTTTTATTCTGAAAATACTGTCTACGGACGAAGGCAGCCTGTTTGTTTTGAGAATTGGCTTCGACATAGTCGTTCAATATCTTCAATGTCAGGGGTTTTGCAGCATTTTTTACGATCCGCAATTATGTCAAGACAATATGAATGCAACAGAACACACGAAATAGAAATGTTATTTACCCATGCGATTTGCTTCCTTACGACAATACTTTGTTGGAAAATCCATGTTGCAATTATTATCCGCTTGCCAGCTTACTCAGTTTCTATTTAATTATTTTCTTCGGCTTGTATATGGACGATTAGTTCAATTCTTATAACGTCTTACCTAAATTGGTGAGCTTCTGAGGATGGGACCTACAGTTTCTGGTAAAATGGTCTTTCAATCACTCCCTTCAATGGATACACACGGATTTTGAACTCACAATAACACGACTAACCTGAGGTCTTGGTATGGCGAAGTTACAATCAAAGATGTTCACCCTGGCGAGGATGTCGCTCACCGTGAGTTAAATCACCTTCACCCTCAGACGAGAGTTAGATCTGGGGCATGGGCCAGCCTACACCGCGAGAGCGAACGCAAACTTCCATTGGGAGCGCGAGAGTGAGGATGAAGGTTAGTCAGGTCGAGGGCCAGTTTCCCTTGTGAGAGCAGGGTCAGTGAGGGAATGGCCCTCCACCACCTTTGCATTACATTAGGCTTAACGGTTTATTGGCAAGCAATGCTCTTTTTCTTTGTTGTTGTTTGCTATAACTTAGACTGTCCTTTGAGTGTGACTGAGAGCAAAGGCCAACTTTTCTGTAGAGAACGAGGGTAATTGAGTTCAAATTCCAGCTTTCATTGCGATGGTAAGGGTGAAAGGCAGCTTCTATTGTAAGGATGAGCTAGGGCAAGGAACAATGAACGTCCATCAGGATTGCAAGAATGAGCAAAACCAAGGGTCAGCCAGCTTACTTCAGAATAGAAGAATGAGTAGGGTTAGGGGTCAGCCAATTTCTATCACGTTGGCGAGGGTGTGCGAGATTCCCAACTTCCTTAGCGATTGTGAGGGTGAGTGAGGCCAGAGGCCAGCCACTTCCAACTGGCAAGAGTGAGAGAAAGTAAGTAAGGGCCAGCCAGCAGAACTGAAACCGGGTCATTTTTGGTGACCCGGTCTGACGGGTCCGAGACCCGGTCTGGGAAATTTCGTTAACTGGAAATTTCGGCGTCGTATATTTCGTGGTCTGCGGGGTAACATCTCCTGTCCTTGTCACCCCTTAAAGCAACATTGTTCAAACGCAAGGAAACAATTAAAAACTCTGCTTCGTCCTCCAAGCTACCGGATCTAAATCTGGTCAGCGGGTTCGAAGTCTAGACCCGGTCCAAAACTTGACACGGTGACCTGTTTCAGCCCTGCCAGCCAGCTTCCATCACGATGGGGAGGGTGAGCGAGGATGAGATGCAACTTTCTCAGTGTGAACGAGAATGTGTGAAGCTGGGTTAAATAAAATGACAAGCTTTGATTATTGATAGAACGTCCAAGCATTTGTTCTGCCGGTAGGACGATGATGTTTCCTGCTCGCAATAAAACGGTGTTCATATGTATGTCCTAATAGCAGCACACACACGTAGTGCCAGTAGGATGGTACTATTGTTATATGTTGTAAAGATATAGTTATTATTTTTTTTTATGTATGTTTTTTTTATTTTCCAACACTCACTTATGCGCTCTACAATGGACAGGGTTTCAATGCTGATGACGTAAGATCGATGGCGTCACCTTGCACTATTCAGGTCTTCGCTAGAACTTCTGTATGCCAACTATATGGAAACTCAATTTCGTCCTGCTGCCAGTACGCGAAAACATTCATTTTCAGTTTCTGTACGTCCTACCGGTAGGACGCAATGTCCTTCTGATAGGACGCTTGGACGTTCTATCATTAAGACCATCATAAAAACGCTTTTCCTTCGACCCAAACAGGAACTCTGGTGGTTTTGGTAATAGGCTAATAGCCCTTTGCAACCGAGTCATAAGGAACACAGAAGTGACGTTTCTCGCTTTATACAGTATATCTAACGCTTCCAAAGTTTATAAGAACGTAAAGGTACACAAAATGTACAAGTTATATTAATGGACGTATATGGATGGAAGTGCGAGAAGTACTTTGCTATTATTTTTTTAGTCCTTACCTACTAGTACAGTACTAGTCCTTCTATCATTCTGCGTATTTGGATGGATTTTCACTTCGATATGTTTGCTATATTATGAAATGAGTTTTTATGTTGTGTTTGTGTCGGAAGCTACGTACTTCTGTCGCTTCAACACTGGATGCATGTTGCCCGCGATCCACATACTGAGGGCTAATTTTGTAAAGCATCCACAAGTGTCTTTTTCAATGTAAATAACTTCCTCTCTCATACACACTCTCTTTCTCCGACTCACTTTTCAGAAAACACGCAGAAGACATGTACGACGTGCCATGCTGTGTTACAGATATCCGTGACTGACATCTTTGCGTTTTGTATATGCTGTGCTATATTTGTTGCACGTTACTCGTTGTTGAGACCATCTCCTGTGATACTTCTTTTTTCATTGCCAAACAAAAACATACATTTTTTTTGTCTTGCGGGTGTGGGTGCACATACGTAGGATATAATTTAAAAGATGTGTTGTGTTTCATATACTATGTAATGTATAGTAGTTCTTAGAAATAACGGACGGAGAATTTATTTCGCGGATGATGGTAAAACCTGTACAAATGAAGAAGTTCCGTTCATTTTTTTTTCATTTTCTTTTAGCGACTGCCGCTTTCGTGCTCGCATTTTTTTCTTTTGTTTTCTCTTGAAAAGTGTAACTTCCTTAATCCACTCGTTTGTTTGTTCGTAAGTTAAAATAAAAGTCCTTCCTTGACACAATTCCTCTTCCTTTGATGCCCACGCCATCTTTGAAGTTGTTTTCTCTCCGTTTTGCTTAAAAATAGAAAAAAGAAAATGAGAGAAAAATAAACGTTTCTCCTTCTTTGAAACACTGTACAGTGTACACCTATTCGCCTCCAGCACTTTGGATCAATTTATTGGAATATCTAGAGCATGTACCATGGAATACAGTTAAGATTAAAAAATTACAAGGAAGAATAAAACAAGTGAAAACAGAATTTACTTTTGCTGATAGCACATAAATATAATATCCAGAGTTATGTAGGTTCCGACATAGTTAAAGACGACACTCTTTATCTGTGGTTCCGACAATTCTTACATTAGGGTTCGATTATTCTTGAAATTGGAGGAGAAGACAGTGCTATTACCGACGAGAGTGAGTAAATTGGGCAGACGAAAAAAAAAAAAGAAACACACAAATAATGTTTTAAGAAATCACACATTACAATGAGCTGAGATATGTGGGGAAAATAGAAGAAACTTCGAGAGAGAGATACTGGAATCAATAGTTTATTCATAGAATATTCTCCAGAATACTAAAGCGAAGAAACAGAGCTTTTCTCGATGTTAAATAAGGAAGAAAGTCTGCTCCATCATTTTTCATAACTTTCATTTAGTGTCACAACCTTTTACTTGTATTTTCCTTACGCTATTGTCGTGTGTGACTTTGACCACCATTATTATTTTTTTATTATTTCGCGTAACCTTAGATGTACCGAACCGACTCCTGGGGGTATGCGAAATACAGGTTGAGAATCACTGTTCTAGAACATTGCAGGAAGGTTCAAATTTCATATCCATAAGTAAAGCATGGAAGATGAATAATTAATTACTGGCTTCTGATCGTGAAGTACATTTCCTTTACATATTTACATGTTTGCACTATGCCCAGTGACTACTTATGAGCGAACAGATAATAAACGCTACTAAATACGCAGAAAGCATACGTGTAACTGAACAAATTTCAATGTTTGTTCATTTGGTGTATTTGTCTAATTCAGAAACTTGTTCCCGCTAGATAATTGGTCTCGCTTCCTAGTTGTGTTAACAAGGGTTTCTGGGTTCGATTTCCGGTAGGAGACATATTGGAATCCACTTTAAACTTTAATTCTCGTCCGTAGGAGGTCATCTTCATTGAATTGAAGGCAATAGCGAACCAAATCCACAAATCACATGTGGACACACCGATCTTCGGGCTCTGTGTATTGAATTCTTTAAAACATTATATTAACCAAGGAAACATGAACCACTGTTCAGGTATATTTGTAAAAAAATATTGCTAGAGTTCGTTTTTTTTTTTAACAAATTGAGTCTATTCCTGTGCAAAATTCATTTTATGCAACATTTGTTTTTGTTAAGAAACTCAGTTTATAAACACTTTTCTCACATTTTCTCGCTATATTTATAAACAATACCCGCAAATTTAGTTACCTAGATCTAAAAATTAAATTTCAAAAAGAAAAGTGTGAAAGTTTTTTGTTCCTTGAAGCAGCTATTTTTTAATTACTGAACCTGCTTTCAAATATTCTGAATGTCAACATAATCGTCGCACTCATTTGCAAGCACATCTATGTTTAATGAACCATTTCACATAATATTGGCAAACTGATGCAGGGAAATATACACTAACTATATATAATAAATGACGTCATCCTTAATTATAATGTACACGCGCGTCTTAGGCAAATTCCAGTCATTTTTTTCCCATCCCGACGTATATATGAGAAATATACTCTTATATTAGTTGAGCCAAGCAAGTTGGTTAATCTAGTAAACCTTCATATTGACATGTAAAGCTAGTTAAGGTCTTCAAAATGTACTCCTTACAATTGAGTGAATTCTTTACGTCAAACTGTGTACTATGCAATAACAGCCAAGAAATTTAAAACTTATTGTCCTAAGCAAAGTAAAACTTACTCCGAATGCCTGAGCGTGTTGAGTTTCTTGTTCTTTCAGATTCATACAAACGTATTAATCATACTTATCATAAATACCATAAACTAAAATATATGATGAAGAAAAGTTAACTTTTATGCTTATGAGCTATTTTATGTCTGAATGTAGTTATTCATCTTCATAAAAACCTTAATCTGGGAGCGAGGAAGATACTATATTTGAATTACAAACATGTCCGCCTACAGGTTTTGCAATTTGTATGTCGTATTATGTGATGGAAATAATAATAATAATAAAAAAAAAAAAGTCACATCAAATAATGACGATCCACGAAATCATGTGTTACTAGAACATGAAACATTGCGTTATGGAAAAAAAAAATCTGAAGAAAAAGCTACCTGAGAAGTGGGAACTCCCAGTTGCAGACATTTATTTCATTCATTCTTTGTGGCTGTTCTCGAAACACAGTTTCCAGCAGAGAGAAGGAAGGAAGGAAGGCGAGATCATGACTTATTGTTAAGCAAGAAGACTCGGAAGATGCGAGAGAATTCCTCCTTCCGTGCAGACAATCCAAAGAGGAAAAAAGAGAAACTTGGTCTTCTTCCCTCGTCTCTTTATAATAATCTTCATGCGTGGTCTATCTCATAATAATAATATTTCCGTGATAAACGTTGAAAATTTACAATCCCGTCCTGTATGACTAAAGACATGATAAATTCGTTCTAAAACAACAAAATTCACCCTAAAAACGTCTGAATTTGAGGCCAAAGTTCATCCTTGGTAGAGAAATTCACTGCATATCGAATTTCACAAAAATAATGAAAACAATGTAGTTTGGACTGAATAAAATTTGTAACAAATGTATATAATATTATTAATTACCTCCAAATTAGCAATATCTACGTTTCAGGTCCAGGCAAGAACTGCACTAATTTTTCTCCAACACCCTCCTTTTCTTTGAAAGCTAACATTGTTATCATTTCGTACTTTTCTTCAGTCAAATTGTGTCTCGTATCACTTAATACACTACAACATGAAAGCGTTCTATTCTTCTTCATAATGGGTCCACTTTTATTACTTCAAATTCCGGTTCCTTTTTGTGCAACTTTCTTTTTAAATGCCGTTTTTTTTTTTTTTGTTGTTTTAAATCTGTTGTTTTATTGGAATTCTTCTTCAATATTATTTTATCTTCTTTCATATCCGGTATTTTTGTTTCTAGGGATCTTATTAGACGTCCGTCTCGCGCTAGGAATACCTAACGGAAGTAAAGTGACTCATAGTACTATTCCTTGTCAGTAATGCATTTAATTGTAATGAGTTTTGTTAAGTTAAACATGTGTTAAGAAATCATCTGAGATGTTTGGTGTTTGCATTGGTAATAACGAAAAAGTAATAACCTGATCACTAACCCGTCTTCGCTCACTAGCGCTTGCTCCTCATTGAAACTCCGAAAAGTATGTATACAAATGTTGAAGAGGCAAAAAGAAGCAAGAGGAAACATTTATTATTAAGTAGTAACAAAATTTATCTTAAATTTCATTATCACAGATTCGGTGTTTACCCAGCATCATGAGGACAACTGGGGAGCTGCAGTGAATAAAATACAGTGGCGATCACAGTGAGAGCTTCGGCTCTCCTCTCCCAACCCGTTTGGTCAGCGTGGGAGCAGTAGACCAACTCCTCCCTTCG
>JAGDQP010019044.1:736-15591 GCA_022664845.1 Lepisma saccharinum
TATACAGGTGGGCCGAAATGGAACTTACAAATAGTGATGTTGAAGTGATAACAGTTTGGTCTGACAATTGTAGTGGACAAAACCGGAATCTGATGATTGTGTCTTTATACATGTTGCTGCTTCAAAAGTTTCCGAACTTGAAGATTATAAATCACAAGTTTCTTCTAAGAGGTCACACTCACTTGGAAATGGATTCCAAACACGCCGTGATTGAGAAGGCCAGGAAAGCGCTTCAGCATTTCTCGATAATGACACCCTGGGATTGGCAGCAACTTGTTAGAAGTTGCAGACACAAACAACCCTTTATCGTTGTTAACATGGAGTTGGAAAATTTCAAGGCATTGTGTGGACAACGCTCAAGTCCTTTACGTCTTCCTAGAAAAGGTAGCAGTGAACAAGATATATTTATATCAAAAAGGGTTCACATGCAAGTACGTCAAGACAGTCCTGGAGTGCTATACTACAAGGAGAGCTTTGGTGAAAACTTTGAAAGTGTTGACTTAAACAAATGTACGCGAGTTGCTACATGGTCGGACGAAGTTCCCCAATTAAGTGGTACATTGAAGCCTATCAGTTCGGCTAAGTACAAGGATATTCAAAGACTTTTAACATGGGTCCCCACCATTTGGCATGAGTACTACAGAAACCTACCGCATTGTAATGGTGACGGGAACTCAAGTGATTAGGAACCTGAATGATTCTCAGTGTATTAATAACTGCTTATAATCCTTTAAACCATTGAAATCTGGATTAGATCTATGACTAAACACCCTGTAAAACAATAATTTCAATGTATCACGTGTGTGATACATTGAAATTACTGCTTTACAATGTGTTTCTCTCATTTTAAGAAGTTATTACTTTGTTAATATATAGCAAAAACATAATTTTGTGGTAAAATATTACAAGTCATTTTCCACTAACACTTAAAACATTATTGCTAACGTTACAAAATACAACTTTAGGACACGGAATAAAACGAAAATGTTTGCTTTAAAGACCATGTTAGAAAAGTACTGTATCAGTTTTAAAGTGTTCAATAAACAATTGACGCAATTCAACAAAATAGTGTCTTGAAAACAGTTTTTTGCCTCTCCTGTAAAATTAGTAAAATGTGACTTATACTACTCTACTTCTCAGGTCCAGAAATATTGAATTCAGATGTCCGAGGAAATTTCTGAACCTGTAAATATTTGATCATTCTCGTTTTCAAAACTGATTTATAAAGGTTTTTTCTTTGTTTACAATCTTGTATTATATGTGCATGTTTATAGTTTCCGAAATGCCACATGTTTTAGTTGATTTCTTTTTGAGACCCATCAAGTACATACGTTGTAATAATTTGATGACTTTGGATTTTCTTAACTTCTAGCAACCAGTTAAAATCCTGCATGGCACTGTGGTTGAAGTCTTGAAGTAAATCCTGACATTAATTTAACAATTTTCTTTTATCACCATAATATTGAAACGTAATGGATTTATACGCATTACCAAACCGATTTTAGTTCTCTCCCACGTACGTAACATATTAAGTGGGGTTCTATAAAGTTGGTTGGTTTCATGCCATAATTCTTTCGTTAATAATTGCAATTTATTATCAGTAAGGACGTCTGAATTTAGTCTTCATATGTAGCTTTTAATCATATGCACCGCTATGGCACTTCTAAAATCAGGGTAGTATGATCTGAAATTACCAATTTTATATCTTTTATTTGATATAATTTTGAAATGATATTTTCACTTACCAATATATAATTTAAACTTGCTTTGCATTGTTCAGTTATATAATGTTTGTCGGCTTCAGCTGTTTCCACACCTCACATAATTTGAAGGTTTTCATTATTTAAAATAAAGGATCCCTACTATAATTATTCACGATGTTTAAATCATCTATCAGTATAACAAATATTCTGCCATCAGGCGTTTTAAGACCTTATCATAAACATCTTTTGTAATAGCAAAACTACAACCAACTTTGTCAACTACATTGTAATTTTTAATATAATTAAAATTATACAGCGTGCAAACCTAAGACATGTATGATGTTGCCACTTAAATATTGTGAGAGAATCTTCCATGTATTTGGGCTCAAACTTTAACAAATTATTAAAGGTTGCTATGTTAAAATAATTTTCAACTTTTTTTTCATTTGCTGACGGTTGTGAGATTCAACCCCTGAAAAAATACGTAAACTTGACTACAATATCAGTAGAGCACAAAAAATGCACATCATGTTTTTGTCGTACCTTATTTTGAAGAAATCATGTAATCAATATAATTGCACTTTTTCACTATGAATATAAAAACAAACTTGCATGTTTCATAATTTCGTCTCACTTTTCTTATGAATTTCCGGTCTGTTCTCTACCTTCCTTCGCACCAAGAGAGAATTTAATTTTTACGTGCTTATTTTGAGAAAAAATGAATGTTCACTTTCTTTAATGCGACTCATGAAAGGATCTTCTTCCTCCTTCTTGGTCGACAACACTTTTGTTTTGTCGTATCCTAGGGCCCACACTTCCCCCATTTCCCTCACGTTTGTGGAATCTGAATCGTGTGTTGTCTTTAGATGTTGTGAGAGTTTAAAATCTCAGACCGTTTTCTTAATATTATCTGATATGCTTTCTACTGCACTAACACTTTCATTCACAAGAGCACTGGCACTACATTGCAAAGACAGCTCTTGCTGTTTCGTATCTTGATCCTTTTCTCCCACAGGCAACACATATTCACTGTCAGCCACAAGACCAGACCCCTTTGTAACCAGCTGATCGCTGCCACTAATGCGTTCCGGCACTTCTGTTGTTGATAGAGAGATGGTATTCGTGTGTACTGTACCTTCTTTCTGTTGTAGACTTATGTAGGAAAATTTGTAGAGTTAAGCTCAAAGTCAGTATCCTTTTCTGTGTCGTTGTTGTGTATGCAATTAACTTTGATAAGATTTGTTGATTAATATTGTCTAAAGGATATACCTGTACATTGTAAGATTTTATCCACATATATCTAGGTGGAATTCTATTTAATTTCCGAAATGAAAATCTATCTTTTCCCATTATAGACTTCATACCGTAATTGCTTATACAGTAATTAGTGGACCGCTAGAACTGTAACATACGCATTGAAACTATCTACTATTACCTTGACAGGCAATTCTTTGGAACGGTATTGACAATAAGACTCGATTCTGCACAACAATCTAACTCTATCGGTAATTAATGACGTACTCGATATGGTTCACTTCATTTTGACACTGTTTTAATACCAGGTCAACAATTTCTGTTTTACTGCATTTGCCGTATGCCTTCCTTAAATATTGACACATGTCAATAGCTTGGATCTCCATCTCCATAGTATCAAGTCTCATGAAATTATGTATCATGTCATTACGGGCTTCTATATTTTGACGATTAGGAAATGTACTAAAATCCACTTTTCTCGTATTCTGGAGACAGTAGTTATTCACATTACTAGCCATTTAACGTCTATATGTCCACTATATAACACTAAGAGCACACAGCCGTGAAAATATAAACACTAGCACTAGAAGCAGCACACTTCTCACGAGCAAGCTAGAAAAGCTGCTAAGCTGCATGCAAATCGGCTCTCACAAACGTACTGGTTACGCTAAGCAGGCACTTGCTAACAAGGGCTTGCCAGTGTTCTTTATGGAGCACTGTTTCATGACTGGTCCACGCGTAAAATCATGTGTCTAAATACTGACGATATTTACTTCCCAGAATGACTCCTAGAAATAGAAAATGAAGCAACAGCTTGTACTTGCTTTTTTCATCGGTGTGCTTCTCTTTACACCCTACGGGAAGTTTGGAGAAAAGTAGCATTATGAGTAGGGGCTACTTTTCATCTGTCGTGATGGCAATTTAGCCTACGTATCCGTAAAAATAACTGCCATACTGATATTTTGTCCATCCGTACTGTTCATGCATGCACTCGGTCACAAAAAGAACATGATACATATAACTTTTCTTTCATTGTTTCCCTGCAGAAATTTCTGAATACCGAGTTTTTTTTCTTTCAAGGCGACTTCAAGCCAACGCTGCTAAAAGTACAGCAGTTGTTCATAACAAAAGGAGAGGGTGGAATCTACACCTGCTACAGGATGATATTAATCTCGTTCCACTATGTTCATACCAATTATAGATACATATCAAGGAGACATTAGAGACCTTCGTTTCGTAAATAGCTCCATTTTCGCCAAAATGTGACATAAACATTTGTTCGCGCATACGCCTGAAGGGTAGAAACGACTGTGTTTGATAACAATCAGTTGAAACTTAAACATGTTATATAATTTAAATCTCGTCGAGCATGTGTGCAGCGAAAACATGTGGAGGCCACAAGAAAATAACGTGCTTTGTCAATGTTTGGCCAAATTGAGATAATATTACCATCTGTTTGCCCTTTGAAGGTCCTGTTTAATACACCGTCGTGCATGTTGAGAATATGGTTAGTCCGTCTACTACAAGTAAAGCCTTATTTTATGTGCAGGTACTGTACATATAATGCTAAATGCGAATTTTAGAAATTCTCTCCTGTAAAATAATGAAAATGGACAGAAAACGTTCTTCAAAAGTAAATGATTTGTATACGTAATATCATCACATAACACTTCATTAACTCCATAAAAAATAAGTAGATAAAATTTGGTCTCAATAACAGTCTTTGAGTTCAATTTTAAAACATTTTGGCAGTTTTGGCTGAGTCCGAAATAGGTTAGGTATAGCATGAGGGTCTTACGGTATGAATTCTGATTATACACATACTTTCAGTAGACCCCTACAGAGCGACCGTAGCTGATAGATATTGCGCAATCTTAGGAATTGATTCTGGCGTCAAATCCAGCAGCAGTATATTTGACTGATATTTTCCAGGGTATATCCTTAGTGACACCAGAAAAATGCCGGGATGGTACCTAGCAAATAGACCTTGGCCTACTACGTCCGAAAATTCCCTTCCGCCCTATCCCATTTTGAGCCTGAGAAGTCTAAAGTCCATAAATGATGTAAAAAATCGTACAAGTACTAAAATTTACTATATTTTTCCATGCATATTTTAAAAGAAAGTGAAACAACATAACATCATCTGTTCATCTCATAAAGTAGTTCCACTATAATACAAAATCATATTTTGTTTCAACATATTATTAATTCTACAAATTTCATGTTCATTAAATATGACATTTTTTTGGTCTCTTGCTCTGACTTGATACTACTTATGTAGTTTCAGATAAAATTCTGGATGTTTCCTAACGTAACATAAATTAACGAATTGAAGAAAATGATTGGAAGCGCGTTTTTAGGTAAGCTCATGATACTGGTTGTATAAAGCAAGTTAATCATAAGATCATGTTAATAACAAGTTTCTCACTTTGGTACGTCATTTGTTCCTAAAGACATCGCAGACAGCACGAAAACATCACCGCGTTCATACAACATTTTTTTAAATTAACATTTCCTATCTTACCTTAATTATTTATCTACATAATTTACCTTATAGTACCTCCACACCTTTTTATTGATTCACTGTCGTCAATAAGATCGTTTCAGGTGTACTATATTTTTAATTTCATCTCCTGTGTCCTCTACTTATCCTACGCGGTCTGTTCGTCTTTCATGGTTTTACAATGTTCAAGATAGTGTTGTCATCATTGCCGACTCCTTTGGTAACCAGCTACGTTTTTTGCTTGATCCTGTAAGTCACAAACGTAATGTGACACCGTGTTTTACGATCATTAGCCATTTATAAGTAGTTTAATACACAAAGATATTTGGATACATGTATTGAAATTTTCATTATTAATGTATGTTTTAGCTTCCTCGAATGCATGTTGTACCTTATTTATATGACTGTCATTATAAGTATGAATGTCAAATATTTGGGCTTCTTTCCAAATGCTCTCAATGTCAACATAACTGCATTCTTTCTTTATTATTTGTGATTCACTGATGGTCTCTTCTACTAACGCCACTTTCTACAGAAATTTATTTTCAGATGCCTTAAAGTAAACACAATTCCTTACATTCACATGGTTTATATTTTCCCCTCAGTACTACACTAGGTTCGGATGTCACTGCTCCTTGCTTCAAATTTGCTCTTTCAAATTATATATTAATTTTTGAATAATTTTTCTTCATAATCTTACCATTTTTGCCGTACTTTTCTGCTTTTACTCGGTGTTACTTGTCATATAGGTGTTTATAAGAGCATGTTCTTTAAAGGTGAAGTAAACTTATTTACTCTTATGATGGTTTATCTTTTATGGTGCATTTCATTTACCTGTCTTACTCTTGACAAATGTCCTATCTTTTCTGATTATGTAACGGATTTCGTCTTTTCGTTCTTTGAAAATTTCCTCTAATTTAATAACGTGCCGAAGCATAATTTCACCTTGCTTCTTAATTTTTATTTCGTCCTCCTCACTCTGAATAACATAATTTCCTTTCTATCTCTTCTGGAGTGTCAGTATATTATTTCGTTTGTGACGATGCAACAAGTTTATGGTTATTCTAACTTTCTATTGTTTGACAAAATTACATTCTACATACAAATTGAGGTGTCGTATTATTAACTGATGGCATACGCTTGACGTGGATGATATTGCCGCTTGCGCCACTCTATCCGATTCATTGTTTACTGTAACCAACGCAAATGATATCTTCAGTTAACTAGTTGACGAATTGCCTATTTTCACATTTGTTCTACAACATTCTCATATAAGGGCTACCGTTTATAGGTGTTGAATTTAGCTTTGATCAAAACAAGTCATATTAATAATTATCTTACGGCGCTTTCCTTACATTATGTTTGAATTATATTTGTAAAGTCTTGCTATATCGGATTCGTTTTCTCCAGGGAAATTTTTAATATAATATCACCGTGTTTGTTCATAAATCCTTCTTGTTTGCTTCTTTGACAGAGTTGAGTGTTAAGATGTTTATTCCTGAAGCTACAGTCTTCAATTTACTATGTTTCAATGATTTCCTCTTACTTGTTACATGTTAACCTTGGCTTAAAACATGTCGGTTGACTACAACATTTCTATTTATGAACCAAAGGGATAATATTGAAAAGAATGTCAAGCTTGCATTTCGCTTCTGAATTTTTCATCACATTTCCTATGCAGTCTTTCGCAATTCTCTGATTTTCCTAACTTTGTCTTCAATCAATTAGTGAGTATCATCCTATTCTTTTTTCAGAATTTTATAATCTTAATTTAATTTCTTGCTATCACTTGTTCGGCATTTTCATCTAGTGTATAAACTATAGTAACATATTACTGGTTTCTAAGTATCATCCCTTCCTCTTGTTCTTGTTTCCTATGTTTAATGTCGATACACTTTCGTTTTCTGCATCCCTTGATATTCACTGTCCCTGCTATGACTTCTACATTGTGACCTTGTAGTGGCATGGCTATCTTATTCACTATGGTAAACTATATTGGGTACGATATTTCACGACAACCATTAATTTAAATTTACTCATTCAATTGCATATCCTTCTTTAAGTCTTGTATTTTTAAGGTAATAACCAACCCAGCGTGTTTGTTAGAATTCTATAGATCCACACGTTGGGCAACGAGTACGCTAAAATTATTTTCATCTATAATTAAAAGTTACTGGAGGGTACTTATGACTTTAAAACTGCATATACTATGAATCGTGTTAGACCGTAAAGTGAATTATATAGATTAGTGTTTCTAAAGTATACGTATTCAAAGATGTCCAACAAATGGTAGCAATTTAGTTGAAACTTACGTAGATATAGATGGCACATATTAAGAGGGAACTTAAGAATATTTCTTACACTCTTTTTCTATATTTGTATATTATTTTGAATCATTACTAAATATCTGGTAAATACAAACTACCTAAAACAATATTCGTTTATATTTGATGATATTTGGAAGATTTAAGTTGACTTATTTAGGATTCCCTACATTTCACACTATTTTCGTGCAAAGGTTAAACATTTCTCCGCTCAGCGTTGTTTCATTTTATTAAATTTTCTGCAAAGGTATTTAGATTTTAGATTTCGTCTTCCAAGTTTCACTAAACCTTTTATTTTTATGTTATATTATGAGTATCTTAATTTTGTTGTTACCTACACACCACAAAAGCAACGTATGAATGCGACGACCTCACTATCTGGATACAGTTTCAGGATATTAAAACAAGTGATAATGTTCAAATTACATAGAACAATAAACATAATTTTCCTTCTGAAACAAATAACTAATTTTAAAATATCCAAGGTTGAACAGCAATTACTAATGCGATACAGTGCTACCACGTTATTTACAAACATGTCGAGATATTACAAATATGATCAACTTGCAACGGATTTTGAATTAAATTGTCACATCTAGAAAATTCATTCAGAGATTTATAGTCCAGTTAATCTGTCAAACAATATACTAACATTGAAAAATGCCAGGTAGTTTTGACTTTTGCAAATATTTTTTTTTATGTTGGGTCTTTTATAAAAATAACCATTTTCGAACTGGCCATGCAGCTGCGCGCGATGCCATATTAAAAACGTCGAAAATTTTGGAACTTAATGTTTTTCCATAACACTTTGCTAAAATTTATTTTATATGGGGCAGTCTAGTAACTGTTGACTTCGGCCCGTCGCAATTATCCGTTACGAAAAGTCACCCCTGCCTCTGCTGGGACTCTAACCAAGGACCTTCAAGACGTTAACCTAACGCCTAATACTGCACGGCTACTCGGTCGGATAATGGGCTTTCATGTGTTATCTCTTACAGGTTTGGTTTTCGTAGAAGTGGTCATTTCCACTAAAAAAGAGTAAATGCACTGCAATTTGAAAGCTTTGCTCTGTCCGTCCTGATCCCCCTGATCACCGTTTCCGGTGTCACTTTCTATAATTACTTTATTAACATTTGTGTACGACTCTCGGACCAATAAGTTGCATATCGATGATCAGTTGAGCCCTGCTTTCCTGCAAATACACGTCAAGGTACATCCTATTTTTCAGATACCTAAAATAAATTTAAGAAGGATTCAGCACCTACATTCTTTTCTGTTTTCTGAGAAAATTGTCCAAATGCGATGCCACAAAACATCCCATGGTATTGTGATGGTAGGCAGTCCACTCGGACTACCTCCTCACAGAAAGAAATTATGAAATACACCTAAAACATAACTAAGGTCATTGTATTTGTGGCTCATTCCTACACACAGACACACGTCTCCAAGATGCTTATATATATGATATATTGTGAATATTAAATTAATTTGTACAGTTCTTTAATTTACGCTGTGAAAATACTGAATCTTTTATATCGCCACGAGAGTAAAACACGGAACTTCACATAGCTACATACAGTGCAAAAGTGAGAGTAATATTTCCATACCTAAGTGAAAAGCATCACATTCTAACTTTATGTTGTGTGGTAACTTAAACAATTTTATATTTTTAGGACTGATTTTACTATTACCATTTTCAAGTGTCCTACATAAAACGGAAGCGAATACTGCTCTAAATAAATTGCGCGATGGAGCAAATACATTTGCTGTTCGTTTATTAAAGGTAAGTTGCACAAACTTGTGGTTTCAATTCGGTCAGTTAATAATGAAGAATAAAGAGATCATTTTTGGTCGAAATTGATTCAATCTTTCAAAATATAATTTTTAAGGTTTTAGGCAACTTTGGCTTATGTCAAAAGCCAATTGGAATCATTTCATTAAAGATCATAGTGGTAGTGTACTAAGACAAATCCAGAGAGCTTAGGCGTTTATGAATCCAGACAGCTACAATGCTGAACATTTTTGTCCATTTTCGTGTTCCATGACCAAGATGTGGCCAAAATAGTTCAATCCTGCTAGATTTTCTCTCATTGTGTAAAAACATTTGGAAAACGATCAGATCTAAATTATGTGGAAACAGGTTGTAATTGTCCTGTGATACAGCACAGTGACTGGAGATTCCTTCCTAAAACATTTCAAATTTTATCAAATATGTCTGTTTAGAATTATGAAATCAATTCTGTAATATTTTATAGACACATATTAATGTCGCATTTCAGGACAACAGCGACCGATCTCACTTTGCCAATTTTCGCCAAATTGAGAATGTAGTGCGACTTGCTTGTTCTTTGAAAAGGTTTAAAAACAAATTATCATGGAAAATGATAATTTGCAAGCAAATCAGAATTTGTTTTGCGGGTATACGTAATGTTTGTCATGTACTTTTAAAACACTCTCTTATAAAATCTGTAAAATAACCAAAACACCATCTATCAATGTGGTCTCGTTAATGAACGCCATACGTTAAGGCTAGACTATGAGATTAAAGATGTCTTCTAGTTACAGTAAGCTATTAAAATTGTTACGTCAATTAATCGGTTTAGATATAACAGACATGATTGATACCTGGCTTTAACAACATCTTGCATTAGTCAGTGTTGCATCTTAATACATTCAGAATACTTTTATCGATGACTGCTAGCACTATATTACATCCAATATAATTTAGAAATGTTCATAAATGGTAATGCGTTCAGGAATTTGCCCACAATTAACTATGATTATAGTCATAAAAAGAACTTATTCTCAATATATTATATTGTATGGACTGATCCCGCTCGCTGATTAAGAATTTGTGAATCTCAAGTTATGATATATAATTGAGTAAGGCTACTATAATATTGCAGATACAATTTCATGTTGCCTTTCTGTAAATTTAACAATGCATTTCACTCGTACTAGATGTTTCATATATGATTGCTGTTTACATGTTAATAATATATTATTTTCATGTCTCCTATCTTTGTACAAACAGACTCTATCAATTTTATTTTTCTCTGTAATGATATAAGTTTCAAAATAATATCAGCGTAATTAACGTATAATATGCTTAATGCAGGTATTAACTTCTGGTGAAAAAACAAATCTTATAGTTTCTCCTTGGAGTTTGACATGTGCCCTGATCATGTTATATGAAGGGACTGATGGAAACACATCATCAGAAATTCGAAAGGCTATGTCTCTTCCTGATGACAAGAGAACTATTCGAACAGGATATAAAACAATCGTTGTCAGAATGATGGTAAGTATTGCGTAATTATTGGTATTTGTAATTTTAATATACAATCAAAATATTCAAGGGATAATCAGATTGTGAATGAATGGTAAGGTAGAAGGCGTTTCATGAACTACCCAACTACAATACAACGCTTCAAACGTCAGTTTAGTTGCTACCAACACTCCTTGAAAACATTTGGTACAATTGCGCTTGAGGTAATCGTTTCCTTCAATGTATATAAGGTCCTCCCGAAAACTTTATACACATTTGAAACATGATATAGGTGCCATACGCTACAAAATCGCTTTGGATAAGGATGGAACGTGTAGTACGATGGTCCAGCAGCAGATAGGGTTACTATTGTGTCGTTACGCTAACCAATGCTATGCGATACGACGCAATTCAATCATTGTAGAAAGTGCAGAAATGACGTAAACACGACTGACATTCAAGTAGCTAACGAAATATTTTGCTGTCTGTGAAATGTGACGGCGATGGTGGCGGGAATATAGAACTGACCCACCAACACGCCTAACCATTGATCGCCTTACCTATAAGTTTGTAAGAGGTTGAACAGTGAATAAGGTGCGTCAGAGAAGGTCAAGCCGACCTAACACATGGCCAAGTGAAGCTTTTATTCATATGGTCAGTGCATTCATACGCTCGTCACAGAAATCAGCGCAACAGTGTGCACATGAAATAGGAGTGAGTAGCACAAACATGTTGTGGAGCGTGGTGCTCCATTTTATGTCGAAGAAAATGGCGACCTGCCACACTTTCATCAAAATGTCGCTCCTATCTGAATAATAATGCACGAGGTCGTTGCATAGGTCGAAGATGCGAGATTGATTACTTTCCCGTTCACCCGATTTAACCCCATTTGACGTTTAGCTGTGAAGGTCCCTCAAGACGTTGTGTACAGTAAGAAATCCTGGTTCACTCTCGGAACTGCGCTACGTAATTGAAATGGCCTATGTACCAATCCTAGTGGCTACTCTGGAAAATGTTACCATTAATGCAGTGCATCGTTCTGAAAAGTGTTCAGAGGCTGGTGGTTCGAAGCTTGAACATCTACTCTAATAGCACCTCGTACTGTAAAACTATATATGTGTCTTCACTTTTCACTTGAAATTATTTTCATACACTTAGCGGACCCTGTAGAAATGCCGTTCAAGAAACTTTCCTTCCAGACGGGCGAAGATAAAATAGTTACATGAGTGCATATCCGGGATGTATACAGGGCTAAGAAACATTGTTGTGTGTATTTAGCCAGCTCATTTTCAAAATATCTGAGCAATACGTCTGAGGATTTTTGTGAAAGAATAGTAAAGTAATGTCCTGAGACAATTCCAACGCTTCTGATGAACTGATTCATGCGAACGATTAGGAATTCCCACTTAACTTCTTTATTCGGACGAAAACTGTCGGGGGATGACTTGCATGTGCATATTAGCAAAGACGTCGAAAACACTTCCATCTTGAATTCAAATCTGGGAGTACCTAGCGGCGGAGATTCATGCATGGGAACAACGATAATTTCTGGTTTCATTAGTTGCCGCTTCAGTTATAAAGTTACAGATCGTCAAGGAGGGTTTCAGCGCCATTGATGATCTATTACAGAAATGTTGCATGGTTGTTCGCCTTCTGCATTTGATTTCCACTAATGGTGTCCTCTTTCAATAACTGTTCGTAAACGTATTTGAACTTACGTTTTCTGAAATATGTGGGATAAGAGAAACCTACTTTTTCTGGCGTAGTTCTAAAATGTTTTTAAACGGTGATATTTGTTCCATGCTCCGTCCTCGATATGAGGGACTTAGGCGCTGCCACTTGACCACCTATATAAATGGTCTCCTTCGGTACCATATGCCGTCATTAGATCACCAATAACCGTGTCTGACAAGTTTTTGTTTTTCACTACCTACACATCTGCTTCTACCACCACGTCACATCATAAATGTTGCTTTCAGCTACTGGCACTTGAGATTCTTCCTTGTTTCAGTACAATGATCCATTAAACTTTTAAATCATGCTTTCATTTGCTAGCGTGCTTTCCTTGGGATTTTAGTTGGTAGCCAATTGAAACACATAATTTATTGCTTGTTCTACGTATAACACTTGTTTCAATAGGATACTAACAGAAATTGAAAGCAAAGCAGGCAACGCACGCCTTCAAAAACACTAATCCTTACGATCTTAAATGGGAAGCAGATAATGGGAATAGTGACTGAAGCATCTGTGATTTAAGATTGGGATCCTAAGATTGGTCGAACTTCATAAAATGCCTTTCTGAAAAAAAACTAAACATTCTATATTCTACGATTCTATACGTGATATTATTTTCTCATTAGCCATAATGAATGCTCAAATATGAAGAACGTGTTCAAAAGTATAGTACATCTACACTTCGTACGACACACGTAGACCTCATCGGTCCAATTTACCAAGAAAAACGTGTAGGTATAAATGAAAGGGCATAGAGAGGAAAGACAAACGAAATGAAACAGTTATTCGGCAAAATATTGGATTTTAATGAGATATCACCGCAAGAGGAGAAAACCTATATATACGAAATACACAGCGATGTGACACGCTTCACAGGGACGTGACATGCTTACAATCACGACGTTGATGGGGTCAGCATTAACTCGCTCCCACTCTTCTCGAATGGCATTAAGGAGGTTTGAAATTGTGTTTAGATGCGGCTGTCTGGCTATAATTCCTCATCACAATGATGGTACACATGTTCAAAGATACTCAGGGCTGGGCAGCGTGCTGACTACTCGATTCATTGGATATCCTTCCTCTGAAGGAACTTATCCTCCAGGTTGCGTAGATGACATCGTGCGTTACCATCGATGAAAATGATTTATGTACTCACTCCACCCCACCATAACCGCACATGAGGACCGGTCAGTTACTCTATGTACTGCTGAGCAATGACAGTGCCGTGCTCGAAGGAGTGTATCCTTTCAGCATTATGACAGCCTATACTAACACCATATCAGATCAGCATGTTCCATACCGGACCTGCGTGCGGTGGAAATCATCTTTTAGTTTATCACGAATCGTCAAGAAAATCTATCATCCCCATTGGTTCAACGCTGATGTTCCTCACTCCACCGTAAGCAGAGCAGCCGTTGCACAGAGTTGAGCAGGACACATAATACTGGCCGTTCCTAATGTTTACAACTTTCTACGCACTGAGATATCAGCTACTCCTCTGCTATGCAGCTTACGTATACCTGCTTGAGTTTTCTTTATTTTAATTAACAAGGTATTGTCTAATTGTACCAGTTCATTATATTTATTCAGCCACTTACGATAATAAACAAGTTGTTCTTTGTACTGCTGGTTTTCATTTATTGCGAACCGTTTAGTCTCCAGTCCTAGAATAGGTTTACGCTGTCTCCACCAATTATAATATTGCTATGACATAAAGGTTTATTTAATAAACCTTCCCATACCCACTTTATAAATGCTTATAGTGCAAACTTTTAACACGAGATCATTAAATTTTCAAACGTATGTAGCATGGTAATATTTACATTTGTCCATTAGGGAAGATACGTATCACAATCTATGATCGGAAAGGCAAACGTCGCTACTTTAACACATTTTAATTTTGGTTTAAGCTATTCGAGCAACTTATTAAATCAGTCCTTATTTATCCACCTGTATAATGACCTGTTGGAGTAATATTCATATTATGTTTTCTATCTACACTTCTATTAGATTAAACGTATGAAATATTCCTATTAATGATAGGTTTATATTTTGACTAATTACGCTAT
>JAGDQP010019044.1:15691-35521 GCA_022664845.1 Lepisma saccharinum
TTTCGTACCTGCACAAAACATTTTTATAGATAATTAATTATTTCTATAGCCAAAGTTGCAAAAACATGTTTCTTTTTTCGATTAATTGGCAGCCTCTGAAGGAGCATAACAGAACGTTAGAGCTTTATTATTAAATATACAACAAATTATTATATCGCTAAAGTGTAAGAATATGTCTTTTTTGTACATCTCCTCTTGCAAGCATCGCCATCCCTTTGTCTGATTCGTAGTTGTAATTTTATAATTATTATAATCTGGTATTTTTCAGTTATGACTCGCATACAAATAAAATGCAATAAGTTAGAATTTATACTCATTTAGAAACTGCAAACATTGACATGGGAATGAAATTTTGTGGCACCAATAGACTGGTTTTATTTGTACTTATTTTGTAGAAAACAAAAAGCGGTTGTTAACGGTGTAAAGGTTCAGATATCAGCTCCATCGATGACTAAACTGGTGTTACTCAGGGATCAATATTAGGTCCTCTATTATTCTTACTTTATGTTGGCGATCTTGCTACAGTCAAAAACCTCCTGTCGGTCCCTTTCTCTGTCGGTGACACGCAGCTGTTGATCAGTACTGCTCTAGTTAATATAATGTCCATGATACAGCGACTCAATGAGAATCTTTCAGCTGTGACTTATTCGTACCTTGAAACTTCGATAACGATGTCGAACATTAAGTCATACGAAACATTTAAAATCTCATTTAAGCTACTTTTACTTGGTGAGCAGCGACTTTGTGTATGTGTTCCTTTGATTATTCATTCACATAAATTTGTGTCTCATTGTACTAATTTTTATATTATACTAATATATTATTTTAATTCTACATATTCTACACAGCGTACCTCTTTATATACTGTACTATTTTATTAATTCTGCATTGTACAATTTTATATATGTATATATCATAGTACTATACGTATTTATTAGACTACCTTATATATATCTTTTGTATACATTTTGATTTCAGTTTGTTTTTACTTTGTCTCTCTTTAATGTACTTTTTATTTCATCTTGTAAAACTGACAACCGTAAGGTGGTAGAGCCGATGCAATATACCTAATATAATATGATTTGATTGATGAAAGACTTCTCTATTAGGGCATTTGACAATTGTTGTCAAATAATTTTAAAAAGACTTTATAAAGCGTCTTTGAGAACTGCTGAAACTTTCTTTAATCATTCTGTGTAGAATTTTCCAGTTTTATGCACGACACGTTCTAATTCTCTTTCGATACCCGAAATTGCTAACTTCATGGGACCTATCTACGCGATCTTTTGCTTTACAATTATACATATGATTAATATATAAATAACAAACATGAAATCATCATACAATTTTTTTCCACAACTGAAATCATTCGTATGTTATATTGATATATGACCGCACGATTTGAAAGATTCTTTAATTTTTAGCAGGTTCTGTTTAGAATTTATTAGTTGAGAAGACACGGCTAGCAAGACAAGAAACTTTCACGCAATCGACGTCACCGATACCTCTACATTCATGCTGATTTCTCACATTAAAACTTTTGAAATTCACGCTTCAGATAATTCTTATAATTTTTTACAACCGGTTTTCCATTGCAGCCTCTGTATACCGCTTCAAGAAATAAACCTACTTCCATCAATAGTGTAAAAATGTAGGATAAGAATATCCATTGATTGAGAATAGGATTATTCGATTTTTTGTGAAGAGCAGTAATCAAAATTGTGAATGTAAACACTTAAACAGCATTAGCTTACGATAATAAACCGTTCTCTTTTTCTGCGTGTGCGCGCAATTCACTGCAACGGAAAACAGAACTTGTAATACCGATACAAAATTATTCGGTGTATTTTCCATAATTATTTTGCAATAACTGTAACCACTAACATTTTTTTAACCATTCGGGATATATCAAGAAACTTATCAAACCCAGTGGCACTTTCTCGCGTTGGATCGGAACGAAGATTGCGTGACAGAGCGGGTAAGTAAAATTTTATTTTGGTAAACTTTATTTTGCATGAACTATTTTCAGTAACTTCAAATATAGATCTCATAATAGCACGCTTACCAATTTCTGTATGGGTTAAACATAATGGGATTTTGTACAGGAGCACGTAATTTTGAATTCATCCGTTAGTAAGCTCTGGCATGGACCTCATATTTTATTATGACCTGTTCATATCCTGTACAAAATTCCATTATGTTTAACGCAGACAGAAATGGTGAAGCGTGCTAAGCCTATCTATTATGAGGTTTATGCTTCTACTTTGACTTGTCACGATTATATGACTACAATAATTGTTAAAATCCAGAAACATCCATGCTCCATGTAGATTGTACCTTCCAGCCACTGACAATGTCTCAGACTACACGCCTACTTTGGTTGGCCAGATCAGATGTGGTTGAACCTCCGCTTGACTCAATACAGAGAGAACCCTCTTCTTACGTTCGTCCACTGGGAACAAAAAAAATCCCATCTGCGTGAAATGGAATTGAATGCCTAGAATCGAAAGGAAGTCAATAATAAGCTAATAATACATTCCACAGGGAGAATCATTTCAACTTAAAATTAACGTATGTTATCATACGTATTTTCACTATATAATGTATTTAGTAGCATATCTGCTAGAGGCCCCTTTAGTTCAATCGCAAGACTTGTGTTTGCTTGGGAGGCTGCTCTTCCAGGCCTGATACACTTAACCCATGGCAAAAATTAAACCACTACCAGTAAATATCAGAGCGGTCACTGACAAACAGTTTGTAGGGTTGGTCAGGCGCATTGCTTCATCGCGTCTCTTGTATATTTTCATGAATAAAAACCCTTAACGTCCCCGTGTGATATATACCATACATATAGTATCTATTTTGCTCTGACGCGGAGGGCCTTGTCGGGTTATTCTGCCTGCTGCGTTGTACTGCGTACACCCTGCGCTGTTTGCGTGTCACCTCTTTTACCATACAGGCTGCACCAGCAGATGACAAGGAGAACACGAAAACTTCAATTTCAAGCACTTGAAGCATGTTTCTACAAAGAGGACGTACATAATAAAAAATATGGTGTTTTAATTACAAATTTGGGCAATAATATCCTCTAATATCCGCAAGAAATGAACATAATAAATTTCTGTGTAGTTGTCCAATTTTTCAGTATCAAAATATACATTCCAATGTATGTATCATAGATGGCACACTCGCACACAATGATCGCTTTTCAGGCAGATTTCATAGAATGTTTCTTTTCGAGTTTCATTACAATAAAACATAGTTTAATTCGAAAACCTTTGTAATATTTTAATGTATCCTGCCAGAGAATCTCTTATGGCTTTGAAACTGTTGGAGGGAAATTTTCTTGTTAGTGGTGTACAGAATTAAGTCCAGAGGGATGACAATAGCATTACCTATTGGAGGTGTTGATTGAAAATACAAGGGGTGTTTTTTTCATTTTAAGGACGTTATAAGCTAGATAGTAGTGTGTCGAATAATCTCTATGTTCTGTTACCATATAAGTTACACTGAAGTGCCAAAAATCAGGGAATATCTACCTAATTACGTGTAGAACCCCTCGAGCAGGGCGAAGATCTCCAGCTCGACGTGGCAGGAACGCGACAAGTAGCTGATAATTCTCCGGAGACATGTTCAAGAATGCAGCATAGATTAGCCTCCACAATAATGGGGTTGTTACAGGTGGAGGATCCTTTGCATGGATAGCCCGTTCGATGATATCTTACTTGTGCTCGATAGGGTCCATGTCCGGGGATATAGGGAGCAAAATCATGCGCTAGAAGTTGCCAGACTGTTCCTCAAACCAGTTGCGCAGCATTGCTACGCGGTGGCATGGCACATTATCATTCTGGAAAATCACATTGTTGGCAGGGGCAATAAAGGGCTGAAGTTGGTCACCAAGCAGATCAAGATAGCGCTGACCGATAAATGGCCGGTTCCAGCGGTCCACAGAACCCAAATCACGCAAGGTAAACACGCAATACGTCAGCTTGCACTGTTCTTTGTTTACAAGGCGGTACATTTCCTCACGGGGTTTGCGCCACACCCTGATTCAACCATACGCGCGTACCAATCGCAAACGTGACTCATCTGACCACACTACATGCTGCAAGTCCTCTAAGACCCAATCAACGTGTTCCAGAGCTCATGTGAGCCGATGGGCAGCGATTAGTAGTGGCACACGTGTCAGTTTTCGGCTTCAATATCCCATGGAGACCATATTGTTCTACACGGTCCTCTGAGACACGTTCCTGGGACGTCCTGCAAATATTCCTGCTGTCAGATCATGCATTGTTGCATATCCGTATGCCCGACAATAGTTTGGAGATATTAAAACAATATATTTACATCATTGAGGATATTTACAAGGGGAAAATTACTAGAGTTAAATTTGCTAATACACAAGAGGCGGCTGCAACAATTAACGAATGGGCAAGTGAGAAGACTACAGGTCTTATTAAAGAAGTAGTTGAGGCGGGTAAGAATCAGTTTACTTAAATCTTCATGAGCACAATGTCGATGGGCCTACTTCGGGCTTTTGCGGGTAAGTTCCGTGCCGACGTCAGTACAATCACTTATTGTTGCACGAAAACCAACGACCTGCCGACTAAGGTGGGTCGACATGAAGCTGCTAAATTGCCAATTTCCCCTACTGAATCTCTAACCGAAACAACACCATTTTAATTTGGCCAAAATAAAGAATTGCAATGGTTGTTGCCTACTTGTATAGATTTTGAGCTCAACGTTGTCCATTGCCTTCATTAGGTCATATTATTTAAGTTCGTAAATTTTACAACTGTCTGCAGCTGGATTTGAACTTAGAACTCTCTGATTTGTGGTCAGTCATTCTAACTACTAGTATACTATATGAAGGCATCCTCATACTGACTAATATTTTATTATTTTTCTATGTTACAAAGACTGTTTTTGATGAACAAGCATACGTATAGACAAATGTGATACTGCTAACTTTGACTTTATCTTATTTCAGTGCTACGAAGGTTGCTTCTTTGATTTCTTTCACGCATCGTGCCAATCAAAAAATGGACAATATTGTTGATAGGTGATATTACTCTGGGCTTATGATCTGCGTTCTAAAATAAAGGGGGTTAGGAGTCAGGTCACCTCTTGTACGCTGTCGTGATGTCCTCCAGTTTGACGTAACTTCTGAGCAAGTGGCAGGATTCGACTTGCGATATTCCGCCACGTCAATAGACACCGTAAATCTATATATTATGCCTACTTTTGTTAGCTGTTCAAATGCCCTCTTGGTGCATTCTACTGTCCAGCCGCATTCGAGGCACCTCTTTGGCATCACACTGAAAATCAAACTACACTTAAAGTTCAGAATAAGTCCGGAAAATAGTTCACAGTATGTTCCAGTATTGGTACGCTTTTAGTGCATAATATATTTATATTTCGAGAAATTAATATGAACTACCCCTCATTTTTAGTGAATAACATGTGCAATTTTGGTTTGCTGATTACCATTTACGCACAAAATGCTCACTTAATACTGGCAAACTTACTAAAAGTCACCGAACGTGAACTAAACTTAACGTGAACTACAGTAAATATGAACTTAATGTGTACAAAATAATTCGTCATCGGAACTGTAATACGTGGCATTCTTGTTTACGTTCTCATGTTTTGGTACCTTCCAGAACAGTTTTTTGGCCTTCCTGAAAAATTCATAGTTTGCCACATAGGGGGTATTGCACTTCAAAGGACGATATGCAACATTCGTAAGAAACCAATAAAACGGCATACTTCACACATACAAATACTTATTTTTCATTACTTTCCCATAAAGATCACATGCATTCACATATAATTAACATTTATTCACATGAAGTGAACTTTTGATGAAGCTTTTGTTCTTCTTTTTCTGTGGTTGAAATTTACATAATTATGTGTGCACCATGAATAACCAAAAACCAGAAATACCAATTCAGTTTCTTGTTCGATTAATATTTCTGAAGTTTAAGCATCAGTCAATCTCGGCACTAACATCATAGACAGACAGCTACACGAATCAAACAAAACGTCAATTGCTTTACTACAGACTTTGAGAGAGATTTTACCAGGAAATGACGTGCTGCGTTTCCACATAATTGAGAAGGTCTGCGTAAAATGGGCACATAAGGAACAACGCTGTTTCTTTTTAAAATTCAAATTCAAATTAATATTTGACTTTCAGTTTTCTTTTGTGTCTATTTGTGTAGCACATTGTAGAATGTATTATTGGGTACAAAATGGTATTCAGATCTTAATTATTCCGATCAAAATACACTGACATAGTTAACTATAAAGAAAATATTATTCTCTCCTTACTTTCGAGTTCAAATCCTCGAACAAATTTTTGCATAATACTTCAGTTATAGCTCATACAACCTGAATAGATCATTGTAAATCTTTTGCGTGATCATCAGCTTGCTCGGTAGGAGCAAACCCATTTATTAAAACCGTGTTACGCCATCGAGTGCGTATTGTCACCCAGGATAGTCTTTTTGTTCACGAACTTTATATTTTGAACTCCTAAATCGATACTGTTCTTCATAAGGAATTTTGTTCGAATATTGTGAGACTAAGTTCTTCCGTAATAGAAAGTGTATTTGGTGTATAACATCTTGACCATACCACTGAACTTCCTTTATCGCTAGTGTAACTATTCTGTTTAATTCATTCGTAGATCTAATGAGTCCTTAACTGAACCATAATTTTATCCAGTCCAGTCTTAGTTGCGTATCGAATTCAAACTCGTCATTTGCGTAGCAACATGCTAACAATGGAAAGTGCATTAATTATATTTTTTCACAGACAAAACATAATTTATAAGTGAAATTGAATATCTGAATTTGACTCAGATGCGTAAAAATGTTGAAATTGAATTACAAGATAATTTAGATCCCATTATACAAAGGTCAGTTCTCAAGAATTCGAAAAACTGCAAGAAGTTTGTAATCAAATACAAGATATTTCTTACTGATAGAGAGAAATAGGAGGTTTATGGCATACCCAGGAATTCGAATCTCCAGACTATTAAGGCCCAATTTCAACCTACACAGGTTCGGGTTTATCCAAAGGTCAGAAAGATGATCGTGTGAACAGACAACAAGTGTACTTATATTCTATAAAACCTAAATGTTGATAACGAATTTAACTGAGAACGGGCCAGGCTTCAGTAAGAGCTAATAAGATTATTTAATCCATACCAAGACCGCTCGTTCGACTTCGATTGACAGTTAAGTGACTAATTGGCAGTTTCGTATTTAGTTCGCTATCAGACTGACTCAGTTAATTTCAATGTCAGTGTAAGAGACTTGATTCGCATTCAAGTATCGATACCTCGGCAGAGCCAAAGACCGAACATCTGTTCCATGATCAAATAGATCTCTTGCACACAAAAACATTTGTCCAGGGGAAGAATAACATAGTGTTTACATAATTCATAAACTATTGAAAATCTTTAAGAATATTTCCCAGATCGTAAGTTGTGCATCCAAATTAGCTTTTGTACCTAGAATGTTTCTTTCGTAAAGTAAGTTATAATGATTAGGCTTGAAGCGAGGATTTTTCGCAGTTAACAATTGCTATAGTATCAAAATACAAGGTCCATGTTTCGTAACGAGTATGGTAACCTTAGAAATTGGGTATTAGGTTTCGAACGATTTATGTAAAGTTTTCCCAGCATCGAGCTAAATAAGTTTATGCCTGAAATTTCCATATTCTCATCACCTCGTCCTGTTTTGGAACATATATCTTTCCAAACACCATGTTTACAATCACTTGTAAGTTATTTTCATCGCCCAGGGTCATACACCAACTTTCGCGAACGTAAAGTATTACCAGCAGGATAATCGTTGTATCTATTTGCAGTTTCATATTTATAGATATTAATCGCAAAGTTAGGAATTTCTGGACTGAGTATAAATATGCATTGTGCGATGATAAACGCTTTTATATTTCTTTCGTGACGTCGTTTTTCGTTACTGGATATTCTTTCAAGTATTTATTTTCTTACTTTCTCTATGTTCTCGTTTTTAATTGCTTTGTGTTTATTTCCTTCATTACCCTGTTTCGACTTTTTAAAAAATGTATTTTGTTTTCTCAATGTTAATTTTTAGACCTATCCCATCTCTGAATTAAAGTTTTACTATCTGAATTGTTACAATGTATCTCAAAACGTTCTTGCCGTTTTTGACAGAAACAAAAGTGTATACAGAAAATGCCATTTAAGTTGATTCTCAAAATAACTCTATGGGGTGCCGCTGCAGCTTGACTGTTTCTTCAGAAACGTGTAAGCGATCGGCAAACGCACTACGCATTTCAATTTTGTCATTCTCTTTGGGTGCTCAAATGTTCTAAAGGGGCGCCCACTGCACAGTTCATAACACAGGGACAAAACTACCTACCTCAATATTTGCAACAAATGAAAGGTGATTTGTTCACTCACAACATTGTCCCCAAAAGGTTTGATAGATTCAGTGACTTGGTTAGGCTGCGGTCAAGCCAACCTTAAGTACATAATGCATAAACTGCTTGCGCTCTTCTTTGACACCTGTATTTGTCTCCGCCGCTACTTAAGATATGACTGCTTTGAGTGTGCAAATTGCTTTCTCGGTCAATGCAAATGTTCACTCTTTCACTCCCATCGTTTGTCTAACAGCATTGATATTTAAGTTTAATCAGTTACCACGTTTTTCCATGCGACATCAAAAAAGGTAAGAACATTTTGTTTGCCTTATTATTCTCTTATCAAGCTTGGAAGTTATTATAACAGTTTGTTATTACCACTATTTCTTTTCACAATATTTCTTTTTACGGAAGTTTTAATTCGTGACATTGTAGTCAAATGGAACAAGATTAATACTGTAACTTAACGTTGTTTGATGTCTTCCTTTTGCAGGTTCTTTAGATCCCTCTACAGTTTTTATCTTAGCTAATGCTGTGTACTTCAGAGGAATATGGAAGTCTGTTTTTGAACCTAAGGATACAAGAGAGATGATGTTCTATCCTGAGGGGTATGAAGGCAAATCAACCTTGGTACAAATGATGAATAAATTAACATATTTTCTATATGGGAAAATCAAATCTTTGGATTGTGAAGCATTAGCTCTTCCCTACAAGGTATGGTTTATCTTGAGTCTACTTTTTTAAGCAATAACCATTCACAGCCTAGATAACTCATAGCAATATAAGTCTTTTGAATCTCCATATACTTACCTCTGAACACGGAACAGAACAGGAACATAAAGCTAATTATTTTGATCTTTAAAATAAGTAACAGTTCAAATCTTCAATGTTATCATACTCGAGGGTCATTTGGAAAGTTTTCGGAATGAAATGCAAGATGTGGACACATCTCTGATTATCTTTCTGCATAGTCTGTCTTTACAATAATCCCTTTAATTAAACGATATTCTAAAACCTTTACGCCATTGCGAGAAACTGATTCTTCTAGGTCTGAAAATTATTCGTACGCTTACTGGCGTTAGAAGCTCTTAGTCTGAAGAAACTTGTGGTCAAACACACTATTTTCTCAACTTGATATGGGAATGTTATGGAACCAAAACTGGCGAATAAGATGCATGTAGCATAAAACCATAACTTAGCACATTGATTTTTTGCCATTCCAACGACACTCGTGTAGGGGCAAGCATTGTCACGATCAAGATGAATTTCATCTTTGCTAAACCGGTACTTTTCCAGTTATGCGCATGATATTCACTGATATTGTTTGTAACTGGTGTAAGGTAGTCACTGAGAAGGATACTCTTTGCAAACCTAAAACAAAATTTTGGCGATATCTTTTCTGTAGATTTCAGACATGGCCTTCTTTGGAGGCGGAAAACCAGGATGATTCCACGGCTTTGACTTCTGTTTCGTTTCTGAAATGTAGTAATGTACCCATGCGCCATTCGGTAGTTATGAATCGTCGATAAACTCTGATTTTTAAAGAAATATGAATTGCTTTTATAGAAATGCATTTCATTCGTTTTTAGTCGAATGTCAACAATCACGGTAGCCATTTTGCAGTCGGTTTTTCATGAACATTCTTCTGTAGAAATTATTAAAATGCATTCACTTGAAATTCTAAGACATTTTGCATTGTCATTTATTTTTAATCTCCGATTCTACATTAAATATCATTTCCCAAAGATGTCTACTGTAGTGACTGATTTACGGCTGCGTTTAAACCCAAATATCCATTTGGTGTAACATGTGGTGCTATGCAAATTTAGGCTTATGATGTAAAAGTTCTTTCTTTACGAACACCCTGTCAGTATGCAGATGCAACTATAAGTAGTCGTCTACTGTTAATCGAATACCGTTAATTAACACTGGAATAATTAGCAAGTCCTTCCCAAATCAGATGACTTCATTGAAAGGTACAATCATAAAAAAATCCTTCAAATGAACATATTTTACGATAGCCTCAGAATTCATTTATACATCTGGACAATAAATAATTCAGTAACATACATAAATTTGACTGACCTTCATACTTCGTTTACGTTACTTAACGTTCAATTTAGCATACATTAAACGAAATCTTAATTATTTCCAATCGACAAGCTATGTGTTACTATAGTGTGCATTTGATGATACACTTTTCCTGCTTCTAGAGCTTGGTGAGACGTTTCTGGATTTGTTCCGAATTAGAGAGCATAATTTATATTGTATTCATAAAGTTACTTTTCACGGATGTGGCGTGATTATTATTTTTTGCTTCGTTGCCACTTGGTCTGCTGATTCCTGTCTTACCCTGGAGGTGCAATCTGTAAGTTGTTGATATAACACAGTGTATTAATTCTTTTCTTTGGTTATGAATATTTATTTATTTGTTATTTAATGGCCTGGTAAGTTTTTAAGTTGATCAGAACAACGTAAGTAAATAAGAATGTTTTGGTGTCAATATTGATATTTTCTGTCCGAGACTGATGCGATTGGAGAGAGGCGTGAAATACTGTTCTTCTTCGGTACTTAGGGTGAATCATCATATACTTATCTGTTTTCAGAGACTGACCGCCCCAGTGGTCTATTGGTTATACTCACTGACTGTTCATCGTGAGATACAGGGTTCGATTCCCGGATCTGATAAAGGATATTTTACAAAGCTAGAGACTCTGGAACGATGCCCACCCAGAATCGTGAAGTATCTGGAGAGCTGCTGTGAATAAACGACAGTGGCGTTCAGAGTTTAGAGCTTCGGCTCTTCTCTCCCAACACGTGTGGCCAGCGCGGGGGCAGTAGACCAGGTCGTCTGTCCGGGAGAGTCATTCCGCAGTAGATTTCAGATGGCTGTGAATGATTAATTATTGCTAAGAGACTATTAAAGTTGAATGTTTTAGGAGTGATTAGCATTGATTTAAAAGCGTTGCTGGTAGATTGCTCTCCTCTTACGTGTGTGCGGTTGGCTAGTGCGAGCGTAGTTATTTCTACTTCTAGTCCTCCTTACGTTGCTAATTGGATGGATCCTTTAGTGTCAGGACAGTAGAATTTTCTCTTTTCGTGTTATAATTGTTTGCTCTTCGATGAGTCGTACGTAGCCCCTGTATAGGGCAAATATACAGGGTGTATCTTGAATGGTGGGTCAAACTTCAGGGGATGATGGGGAATGACAGAAGACGTGATTTAAGCGAAGAAGTTGTGATCCGAAATTGCGTCAGTGCTGAGCTATAGCGCGCCGAAAATGGACCAAAGTAGAACAAAAATGAATAGAACTAGAGAACGAAGTGTCGGAGAAAGGTCGGGGCAAAGGAACGATTGCAGTATGTGCCCTGTAGATGCGTTTCATGCACACATCGATGCGGAACAGTGGCGGCGCACGCGAAGAATCACAGCAATGTACTGTATTACTAGCGGAGTGTTGGGAAAAGTGCCGGGGCGACGTGCTAGTGCAACAAGAGGCCAGCAGACACGTGGCAGCTCGTTTCCGGCGTCACGAACGCGATATACAGTGTGGCTGTTGACAGGGGTGTGGAAGAATGTGGGATTGCAAAGCCCGTAAATCACCGAAGGTTCAGAGCGCTCTTAGGAAGCAGGATCCTTGGAGCACGAAATACGTACGACATACACGACAACGTAGTGCGGTAGAAGGTCAGGTACAACAATCGGACAGTGGGTGTGGTAATGTAGTACGACACATACTAATGCTGGACAAGACTGCATATGATACTGGTAGGACGAAAACACAATGAGCAAATGTACTTACATTTCAGCAGCTGCTCAAAATGACGTCCCTGGGATGCGATGCAGGCATGGAATCGCGGTAATAGGTTTTGGCGAATCCGCTCAAAGATGCCTGGGTTGATGCGAATCATCTCACAGGCAGCGAGGATGCGTGCAAGGAGGGTTTCTTCGTTCTGGACAGGTGTGTCGTTCACGAGCGCTTTTACATAACCCCACAAGAAGAAATCAATGGTGTTCAGATCAGGGGAGCGTGCCTGCCAAACAATCGGACCGCCCCTTCCTATCCACCTATGCGGGAAGGCATCGTCAAGGCACTGCCGCGCAGCGGCGCCAAAGTGTGCCGGGGCCCCTTCATGCTGAAAACACATACGTGCACGAATATTAAGAGGTACATCTTCTACTAATGCAGGGAGTGTTTCGCGCAGGAACACTGCGTACACTGGTGCTGTTAAGCGCGGCGGTAAGAGTTATGGTCTTATCAGCTGGTCACCGACGATGCCTGCCCAAATATTTACCGCAAATCGCTGTTGATGTCCATGCACAATTTTACCATGCGGATTTGCGTCGGACCACACATGACTATTCCGGGTATTGAATACACCCTCTCGCGTGAAACAAGCCTCATCTGAGAAGAGTATGGCGGCAAGAAACTGCGGGTCTTGCAAACAGCACTGCTCTAGCGTTTCACTAAACACCACACGGGGTAAGAAGTATGTAGGATGAAGGTCTTGCACTTTCTGTACATGTTAGGGGTGTAGTTGTTGTTCACGGAGTACTCTCCACACAGTAGTGTGATCAACCCCCACTTCTTGTGCTGCTCGACGGGTGTTCTGTCACACGCTCCAGAATCACTTCTTCAAGGTCGAGAGTCCTGGTTGTTCGTCGCCTGCCGCGGTCGTGACTGATTGGGCGCAAGTTTCCCGTTTCCCGTAAACGCCTAAACAGCCTCGGAAACCTGGTGTAATTTGGATGGCGCCTGTCTGGATACCTGTTGCGATACAACCTTGCAGCTGTATTCTGTTTCCATTCGCTCGCCCGTACACAAACACCATATCTGCAAGTTCGTACAACGTGAACGCCATTTCACTCCCGTACTACGACCTCTCCAGACCACCAGCACAGACAACGCACAGGTACTGATACTGAGCGACTAACCACGGAAAAGTAACACGCCGTCTGCAGGTTCGGGAAGGAAACACGTCACCTGTACAACGATGACGCACATTACCGCCGAGTCATGTGATACAGAGGGCGTACAGCGACAGAGCCTCGTGTTGTTTCCTATGTTTGTGTGCAGCCACCAACGTACGTAACACATGATATCAACGCAAGAACAGGTGTTGAATACCGCTTGTAATACGACGACACGTGTTGTTTGTGGGTTCGGCAATAGGGCTTTCAGGAAACAATGTATGGACGCTGTGGTGTGGAGAATTGTACGTGACCCAGCGTCGCAACAGCGTCATACCACGCAACGTGCGGCTCGTGCAATTCGCACTACGGATCCGTCTCTCACATTGCTTACTCTGTCATTTGCTATCATCCCGTTACGTTTGACCCCATGTTTCCGCTCCTAACCAGTGCTGTCATATTCCTCCCCCCTTGCGCCGCCACTGTCCCGCATCGTTGTGTGCATGAATCGAATTTACAGGGCACATACTGCAATCGTTCCTTTGACCGACCTTTCTCCGACACTTCATTCTCTCGTTCTATTCATTTTTATTCTACTTTGGTCCATTTTCGGCAGGCTATAGCTCAGCACTGACGCATTTTCGGATCACAACTTCTTCGCTTAAATCACATCTTCTGTCATTCTCCATCATCCCCTGAAGTTTGACCCCCCATTAAAGTTACACCCTGAACTCGTATGTGTTTCAATGTAGGTTATAGCGAACAACGCATTGCTGCAATTTACTCATTAATAATGACACCTCCTTCAAACAACTCTGCCATTGTTGGAGGTTGTGACGGTACTCATTGTTTGGGATGCTTAGAAGAGCTGTGCTGCATTTTCTTGGAACTCTTGTTATGGCAAAATGTATCCCTTTAACCTTCAGTTTCAAATTCGGGAATAACCGTAAGTCACATGCAGCAATGTTAGTGGAATATGGGGATTGTGGGGACGTTAGGAATGTTTTAATTGGCGACAAATTGCTGCACAACGAGAGCAGTGTGACTATTCAAGTTGTCGTGGAGCATGGACCACTCCCCGTGCCATTTGTGGAGTCGTTTCCACACAGCTGAACAAGTTCAAAGCAAAACAGATTTACACAGACCGTCTACCGTTCCTACATGTTAAATACTACAACGTTTACGCTCTTTGACTTTCGCGAACTTTTAGACTGCCAATATATCTTTACTGCTTAATCAAGTTTCTTTTTTCAGAATGATACATTCTACATGCTGGTTCTTCTTCCATCCAAATACTCCAACGTGGATAACGTAATATCGTATTTTTCATCCGTGGATGACATTTTGGAAAGCATGAGTAGAAATGTTCGCGTTCAAGTTTATCTTCCAACGTTCAAAATTGAAAACAAACTTAAGTTAAAACCAACGCTGGAAAAGGTAAAATAACACATTTTTATATGATTTTATACTGGCTAAACGAATTAAATATTTTTAATATGGTTCTATTAACAAGGTTTAGATTGGATTTAGTTATCTCTTGTGTACTTGTACCCTAGTTAAGAAAATGAAGTTCGTAGGTATTTATATTAGTGCATATTACGTTTTAATAATATAGCCATCAACATCCTTTCTCCAATAATTAACCATAGCTTTAAAGATTGTCGATAATATATTCCGAAATATTTTTTACCTAAAACCGTATAAGATAATGACAATGTTAAAACACACAATAGGAGCTTAATATGCAGTGAATAAAGATAAAACTTTTATTGGAAGACAATATACAACCACAAATGATAGAGTATAATATATATACGTAACATTAGGTACTTAATTAGGACGGGTAAAAATAATTACTGTACTGAGATTTGTTGTAAGAGCTCTGTTAACTTTTTATGTGGGCCACCATAAAAATTATGGATTCGCCCCGTCCCGATGATGCGAGTGTTATGCATTTTTAAAAACACAACCAAACCTGCTCCAGACGAGATTCGAACCCTGAAAGTCATAAACGGCAGCGCTCTACATCCCCACACAACTACCGAGTTCGATATAATTTGTTATGTTCAGCACATACACAATACTCAAGGATTATAAAAGTTGTCCAAAAATCCCGTTGTCACCACCTATATTACTGAATCGAGTACAAATATAAGAAATGAAAAAAGCGTCTATCTTATTTTGAGAGTTAAGTATTTTCTGTTTCAATTTTCCCCAGATCTATGGAGAGAAATGGACGAACGTTAAAATTAAAAAAAAGAGGTCGACTAATTTCTCGTTCTAAACATTTGGAGAAATGAATGTTCAAAAATGAAGGGAGGTCATGCTTCGTGCCCAGAACTTCCATTGTCACCCCTGTGTTATCAGATCTATTGTAAATATGGAGGAAATGCAAGAAGCACGTGCTTCATTATCTTATGGGTTTAGCGTTTTCGGATATAAAAAGCTTCAGGTCCCCAGAAAGGAGTAGGTGCCGGTCAAGTCAAGAATTGCAAATGACAAAGGCCTAAAGAAGTAACATACTTCACAGCTTTGTCAATCGAACTGTCTCGAGAAAATAATATTGAAACAAAATTTTCGAATTGCTGTTTTACCCTAATCTAAAACAGCTCACAGTGGGCTGAATTTAAACCGGGTCGAAATCAAAAAATAAATTCAAATGAAGAAAACTCGAATACAACCTTATGATATAATTACATGTTCAACGGACACTAAACAACCTTGTTTGTAAACCACTTCGGCACCAGCATAAAGTGCATAGAATTAGATTTGAAAACTGAAGCGTATGCGTGAACAAACGTCTAAGTAACATTTTCAAATTTTTAAAAAGAATACGAGTTCATTTTTATATATAACAAGAAAAATGAGGCATAAAATATTCGTACGTTGCACGAAGACATCTTAGACTAAAATCAGATTTTGTGCAAAGTATGAATATTTTATGCCTCATAATTTTCCTTTTATACATAAAAGTGTACTCTTGATTTTTTGAAAATATCACTTAGGCGTTTGTTCGCGCATAAGCTTCAACTAGTAACTACGTTGATAGAATTCAAGTTTACATAAAAATATATTGAAACTTGTGAATGTACTATATTATGCACCCTTCTTCCGCTAATCAAAGCTTTCTTGGCAATTAGGTAGAAGAGAGAAAGTATAAACAATTCTAAATACAGTATTAATTCCAAAGAGAAAATTAAAAATGACAATAACATTAGTTTTTTTAATTGCCTTATTAAATATTTGAAGCTCTTCGTCCTTGAAATTGAAAAAACAAATCAATCCGCAAGAACTAGTATGTCGCACCTAAATATATCATCAAGATTTCGTTAACCCAGTACACATCCTAAACGGCTGGAGCAAGAAAACCGAAATTTGGTATGACGGTACATTATCACTAATAGATTAAGAAAATATTACAAAACGTTCAAAAATTCGTTATCTTGGATACAAAATGGCGGCCAAAATGCTTTTTTAAAAATAGAATACACAGCATAAATGGCTGGAGAGAGAAAAACGAAATTTGGTATCACGGTACATCATTACTAGAAAGTTACGAAAATAATACAATATGTATCCAAAGAGTCTATCTTGGATCCAAAATGGAGGATCCCAAATATTCATTTTCAACACCGTTTGAGCTAGAGATACGACATTTTCCATACAGATGTGTTATCAAGCGTAGTTTAGGAAAATATTTCAATATTTTGAAAATTCGCCATCTTGGATTAAAACTGGCCGCCCAAAATCATTTTAAACACCTTTGGCACTAATTTCTCCCATTCACTTTGAATCGAAAAGATTGTTTTTCTTTGTTTTTTTGTGACGGGCTAATTCACTTGTTTTTATGTGTGATGTGACTACACCAATCTTTCTGTCGGACTGTATAAATGATTGACCACTGACGGAAAACATGTGAAGAAGTTCTATATAAAACACATTGCTGAACCATGAACAAAACTTAATCATTGTCGAGTTGAGGCTTTGTCCGCCATCAGGGTCCGAAAGCAAGACGACAGTTTTCACTTGCCGAAACTTTTATACATATATTTTTCTACCTATTTAACAAATAAATATATTGACTTAACATTTGCAGACATGTAGAAAAGAACACGGCAGATCGTTTAAAGCGCCTGCCGGATAGGTCTATGTGCCCGTCTTCCGGCAATGTCTTCAATTCTATAGTGAATGAGAATTCACTTTTTTGCACAGAGATTAATTGCGTTAACAGTAACAGAAGGATTACTGGGACTAAACTGCTTTACCGATTCATGTATGTGTTCTGCTATATTCGTTCTATGATTGCTTTTGAAGAAGTATATGGTAAAAAATTCTTACATTTCAATTCTGCACCATCTTAGTTAAGGAATGCTTAGAAGGGAAACACTGAAATGCACGAAATCGTCAACCAGATGCAGGCGATAATGTCGCAGACTTTGGATCGGTTATGGGTAGGCACGTGGGTTCGAACAGCACGGCTGACCATCCTGACTCAATAAATACTACAAAATCCGTCAGAAATAAATACTCAGCAGAATCTTCATATAAATACTTGGCAAAGAAATCTAAGCCAATAACACATAGGGTAGACCGGGGCTATTTGAGTATAGTAAGAGAAAAGTAAAAAGTTCCCAAAACCGACGTACTTTAGAGTTGAAATAATTATGCCATAATCTACCTACATTATTATAGTACAACATATTAAAGAATAAAGAACCTGTTATATCATGGACATTCTGAAAACTAATTTAAAATAAAAATGGCAGAATTCGAGACTAGTATTGATCACGGGGATATTTGGGTTACTCAGGGGGCTACTTGAGTCTTTCGCTGTATCAACATTGTTTACATTAATAACATTATCGCTCATGTATATTCTTAAATAATACCCTTTTCTGTATAATTTGTGAAAAACTTAACATTAATAAACATTTCCCCTCAACCCTGTTTGTTTGAAAAACTCGAACCAGCGAACAGACAGCTCTTCATTAACATAACCACTATCTGATTCTGATAAGGCAACATGAGAAGCCGGTGGTAGATTGATAACGAATTCTTCTCTCATACGCTGAGCTTTAAAAATAACAAATTGTGAGATGCATTGTCCAACTTCGTTGCAAGAGACTATCTCAATGACATTCTCGCCTCTTTCGACGCTAGTGAGAGCAACCACTTCTTTTCCCCCTTCTTGGCAATGACCTTGTTTGGGTTGTTGTTAAGAGAAAACCCTGTTTCATCCATGTTGTATATACGCTGTGGATTCGTGTTGACACTAATCGTCGAAGTAGCGTATTTTAACAGTTAAAAAAATCACTCACTGCTTCTTTATTAGTGCCTCAGGTTTTCGTAATGATAAGTTCGAATGTCTTTTCATGAAACTTTAAACCAATCTTCACCAGCTAATCCTTTGTTTTTCCAAGGTTGCGTAATTTGATTTATTATTACATATCGATGAACAGCTTTACGAATCGTTTCAGGGGTGCAGGCTAGTCCTTTTCCCGCGAGAGTCATAATTCGCAACACGAACTCTTCCTCCTGTGCTTCTGTCAGTACTATGGTGTGTCATATGGCTTTCGGTTTTGCACTTTGAACTATTTCATGAGTATCACCCAAGGTTAGTCTCAACCTTTCGAAGTGCACTTTCCTTTGCACACCTGCAAAGTTTTAAATTTACATTGCAGAGATGCGAAGCTCCATGTAAATTCAAATCACCTTTTGTTACAATTTGGATGGCCTTCTCCATGTCTTCATTATTTCAATTGTTGTATTTATGTTTTGATTTGTATGTCCATATCATCTAAAAATAAACTGAAATGTTTTGTTTTACATACATGCATCATTTAGGTAAAACCATAAATACAAAATTAAAATTCATCAATTAAATAATTTCAAATAAGTTTACACCTGACTCAAATAGCCCCCATTGACTCAAATAGCCCCATTTTTTCGACTGAAATAACCCCGTTATGCACTTGCTTACGTAGGAACGTATTACTTTCACATGAGACAGAGTAGAACAACGAAAATGGCGTTTATAACATGAGGACGTTCTGTTTTACGCGTACGGTAATAATTTTACAAATATATGCGTTTCCACAGGTTCAATACCTTATATCATACAGCCACTATTTTATATCAGAGCAAAATATGTAGTATTGCAAATCACCTTGCTCAGAATAATCGCAAATTTACAGCAACGGATAAGAAAGCAGCTGACACAGCCTCCCCTTTGTCAACGAACTCACAACTGAAAGTAAGTTCAGCGTACTGGTGCGCATATTAAATGCGCAATTACATTTTTTCTTACGTTTGACCCACATAGCCCCTTGACTCAAATAGCCCCGGTATACCCTTCTCAGTGGAAAATGAAACAGCACTTACATATAGAGTCAAGAACGAACAAACGCCCTTTAAGGGAACCAGGCTCCAGCTGTGACAATGTGAATATTTTAACGAAGGTGTGGTCGATTCGAACTCCACAGATTCTGAAGATATCGATAGCGA
>JAGDQP010019045.1:6537-33028 GCA_022664845.1 Lepisma saccharinum
TGCATAGACTAACATTAGTTTCTGTTATTTCCTAAGTTTGTTTTCTAGTAACAACAGAAACGTTGTTCTTATTAGTTAGAACATAATATGCTTTAGTGAATTTTTTAACGTTATACACACATTGTTAACTTCTGTAATAGCTGGGCCTAGGGAAACCTTCATAATGACTATATGTATACTATTATGTGTGTTATTTTTTATGAATATACAATATTTGGTAAAATCTTAATTGAATTTGTATCATATATGCCTTCTTATACCCTTATCTGGCAACAAAAAATATCTGAGTGGGCCCCCCCAAAGTTACAGAGAAATCGGCGCCCTTGCTAAAGTGGTCCTGTATGAGACTCCCAAGCATGCTTGGTTGTCACGACGGGACCCTGTGCCTCACGTCGAAGACCTCCTCTGCACCCAAGCAAAATCATACTCTGATTCTCATGGACTAGTTGCCAAGTTGTGTACTACAAGCTGCTACCACGGGGTAGTGACCTGCACGGGCCGGGCTCAACCCAAGGCCTGCAGCCCAGCCCGGCTCGAGGGTCGGGCTTAGACGGGCCAGCTCCGCTATTTCTTTGGACCGGGCCGACACTGCTTTCTCTTCAGGTCGGGCCGGGCTCGGGCCGATTAATTTCAGTTCTTTAATAATTATTAACTTTCGTTAAACGATAATTGGAATAAAGCTAAACGTTGAAGTCTGTGTGCACGTGTGCATAGAATATCCTTTGGTGTATAGAATATCCTTTGGTGTACATCCTGTTGATTGAACGCTAGCTATTTCTGCAGCTAACACATTATCAATTCATTGCGTTCTACCTCTATAATAGTAGTGTAGCTTGTGAGTTGTGTGTTAAGATTTTAGTTATATGATTTCTTCCTTCTAAATTACAAACATAGATGGTACCATTTGGGAGGCAAGCGTGAGGCTGTGAGCCATAGTTTAGAAAATGTTTTTAAAGTTTGTTGGGCCTAGGTCAGGTTTAATACTAAATTTTGAGAAAGATTGGGGCTCGAGCTAAAACTTTATAAAATTTATCTGGCTCGTGCCGGGCTAGGGTCAAGAATTAAAAAAGAATATTGGACCAGGTTCGGGATAGAATTTTTAAAACTTATCTGACCGGGCCGGGCTCGGGCCAAGAATTTTTTTAACTTATTGTTCCCGGGCGGGCTGAGCTGGGCCTAGGTACATTCGGGCTGGATTGGACATCCGGCCGTGCAGGTCACTACCAAGGGGGCTAAGCATCACTGCAGACCTGTACTGTTACAAGTTGAAACGTGTGCAAGAGGTACTGCAGCAGAAGGTACCAGCATTGGTGAATCGAAAGGATGTACTGTTCCTTGCAATTAAGCACGTGGTGAAGATGGCCATGGATACCGTACAGGGTAGTTGGTGACCAGCTAGAAAACACAAATCATAGCGGAGGAGTTCATGTGTCTTGGGTAGCGTTTTAAGCGAGTAATACTCATAGTACGAACGAAACTACGGGAACTTCTGCTTTACTTCTATTGGTTTCCCTGACAACTCAAAGTCTATTGCCATGATGTGACATCCCATGAATGATATGCAGGTTGTCTGCATTGTAAATCCCTACCAAACGCCCGTTGTTTCGTGTGATCAATCTCTTGTCAAGACATCCAAGAAAACAAAACGTACCAGGTGTATGCATAAGTAATTTCCGCTTTACCTAAGAGATGGCGCCAGCGAAAAGTACGCAGCGTATTCATTTGACACATACGTCATTTTGTTCGTCTGACATTAAACTACAAACACACACAAGTTGAGTTCGCCAAACACTAGCGTCTTTGTTTCATCGTTCAGTGATCATGTCGAAATTTGTGCCTGAAAAAGAACATTTGCGGCACGCATTGCTTTTCTTATTTAATCAAAAGAGAAAGGCTGTTGAAAGTTATCGTGTGCTGGTAGAAACATATGGTGAACACGCTCCATCGATTAGAACATGTGAGACATGGTTTCGACAATTTAAAAGTGGTGATTTCAATGTGAAAGACAGTGCGCTCTGGCAGACCACAAAAGTGCGGAAACGAGCAATTGCAGGTGTTATTGGAGGATGACCCAACTCAAACTCAACAGCAATTGGCAAAAGCATTAAATGTGTCACGAGAAACAATCAGCAGACCTTTACGAGCAATGGGAAAGATCAATAAACTGGGTAAATGGGTCCCACACGATTTGAATGAACGTCAAATGGAAAATCGCAAAGTCACTTGTGAAATGCTGCTTCAACGCCACGAAAGAAAATCCTTTTTGTATCGAATTGTGACGGGTGACGAAAAATGGATTTATTTTGAAAACCCGAAACGGAAAAAATCGTGGCTTTCACCTGGCGAAGCCGGTTCTTCAACACCAAGGCCAAATCGCTTCGGCAAGAAGACCATGCTTTGTGTCTGGTGGGACCAGAGCGGTATTGTGTATTATGAACTCTTGAAGCCCGGCGAAACCATTAATGCACAACGCTATCGCCAACAAATGATTAATTTAAATCACGCATTGATCGAAAGACGACCGGAATGGGCCCGAAGACATGGGAAAGTGATTGTGTTACACGACAATGCGCCGTCTCACACAGCAAAACCAGTGAAAGACACCTTGAAATCGCTTGGATGGAACATCCTTCCGCACCCGCCGTACTCCCCAGACCTGGCGCCATCTGACTATCATCTCTTCGCATCAATGGGGGCACGCGCTCGCAGAGCAGCACTTTAGCAATTTCGAAGACGTTGGAAAATGGCTCGACGAATGGTTTGCCGCAAAAGACAAACAGTTTTTCTGGCATGATATGCATCAATTACCTGAAAGATGGGCGAAATGTGTAGAAGCCGATGGCCAATATTTTGAATAAAACAAAATTAATTTCTCTTGAAAATTACGTGTTTTCTTTACTACAAAACCGGCAAAAACTTATGCATACACCTGGTATATGGACCGAACGTACTTTTAGAGCTATATGTGGAGAACTTTACATCAAACTAGCACTTCTAGAGTTACTAGATGACTTGATTGACGGCAGATTGACCTTAGGCCTAACTGAAGCTCACGTGGCCAGCAGTGGAAAAACGAACTCATCCATAAAATACACCCACGTAAACAAAACACGTCAAGCACATCATGTAACCGCATGCGCTCTCTTGAAACTTCATCTGGACCACTACTATGATTTGTGCTCAAACGAGGATTGCCCCATCAGGTAATAAATGGAGCTAGAGAAGAAGATAGGAGAGTGCCCAGTCTGCTTTTTGGGAAGTGATTCTGAATGTAGAGTAAAGCGTTTTCACCTGGGATCGATCTATCCACGAAGGCAACAGTCTTCTCTACGTGAAATCTTCGGCCAATCATTTGTGGGTTTCTTACTCTCGACCACCACTATTATGCCCGAGTTGTGCCAGTGCACTTGCGATGTTTGTGTTGAGGAACGAGAACCCAACAGTTTTGCATGAATTTCTCATTGTGTAGAAGACATAGTGGTCTTTCTGCAAATTACCCTTTGCAATAGCGGCAAGACCATCAATGCGTTAGATATAAGATAAGTTGAAAATTCAGCTTCGGCTACTTCTGCACAAAACATGCAAGAACTTGGACTATAGCAAAGCAGAGAGCTCTCCTCAGTCAACATTTCACAGACTCTGCAGCAGCTCTTGATGAAGTAGTTAAGCTGTCCTCCAGTGAAAGTGAAATTACGCAAAAAGGAAGACATCATTTATGTTAAGCACGAATTTCTCCGTCATGAAAGTAAACCTTATCCACCACCGTTATCAGAAATACGAGTCATGTATGAAGTCCGACTTACTATCATGTCTTGAAGAACAAATGCAAGAGGAAGTTTCATGCACTCAGCAGTTGGTATGCTTAGTATGGCTGCGGTCAACATGTTAAGGCCTCGAACAGAAACGTTTTCTCATTATATAACGTTGTTTGTGTCTTATATCAATTAGCAATTTGTCCGCTTTGTTCGACGGATAATGTGCGTTTTGACGTTTAATGCAACAAAAGCGCCAAAGGAAAGCAGAACTCTACAGAAAGAAGAAAAAGGAATTAAGTATTGTGTTGAAGAGCAAGGGGAAAAGGGGGTGTTCTACAAAAATGGCAAGGAGTGGACAAAAGCAAGTCTGAATGTTTTTCTTTTCTTGCTAAGAAGATATCCGGCTTCATCGTTTCCCGGAGTCGTTACCAGCATCTGCAGAACTCAATGTCAGAGCATAGTGGAAACAAATTTAGATTGACTGGCACGATGTACCCTCGAAGAGGTGAACATAAAAATACTGCTGGATGCTTAGGATGGTATTACCTGCATCTATGAGAAACTTGATATAGAATCGTGGATGCGATGTAGTTTTGCTATCAGTTCCGTCCAAAAGCTTCCTGATGGCCTTCGGAACTGGCAAACACTTAAGTTATTTTGATGTAGAGAAAAACGCCTACCTACTGGTTGAAGAGAAATGCATTTGCCGTCTAGCTTCTCATGCCCTCAGCGATTGTTACACCCTGTCTAACTTCACAGAAACGGGAAAACGTTCAACTGGGCGGCCTGGAAGTCTTTTTGAAGATGTGACAAGTGGCTTTCAGTATTTGTCGTCTAGCCCATCTGCCGAGAAAATCAAAGTACTGTCCAACTTCGAGAACTACGTTTATAACAAGCAGACATTTTGCTTATAGGCTGCCTGTTAGATGAACGTCAAGTGTGAAGTGTTTTCCTGTCAGTTAGCAGCGATGTGGAGAATTGCCAACCCACCTGATATAGAAGTTTTAAGGAAATGGAGCCCGGGAGATGGCGGTGCGCACCTTCCAGTTTTGGGCATTAAATTATTTAGTGTGATTTTAGCTGTGGATTAAATCTATTGAAAGAACTGTTATACTACGTTATTTGTGTAATGCTTTAATAGAAGAAGTCTTGTATGTATTAGATGTAGAAGATATGTACATATGTTAGATCATGTTCCATGTAGTACTTTATGAACTGCTGTACCACGTATAGGACAGCAGAGGTTGTCATTGGTTGTAATAAATATACAAATGTGGGATAATTGAAAAAATATTAATCGAGAAAATCGACTTTGACATACACAATGACAATGGTGACAAATGTTGATTTGAGAGCATAAAGTGCCATGACTTCCTTGAATATAGAGACATAGCTTAGCTGATTAGATAAAAAAAAACAGTGATTTTTTTTTCTCTTAATAAGAACATGCTATAAGCTCAATTTCCTCATTTTTGACTTAATCGACTTTAGACGTGCACCCGTATGTAAATTGATGCCCCATAGCCAATAAAGAACCTTGTTTTTGCTATCCTGAAGCTGTGTGTTTCAGTATTTGGTGGAGGAAATTACCTTCCTCCCACAAGCTTGGCTGAGATTGTACGATCTCCCACTTGGTAAATATTTTGAGGAGAAAATCCTATCCTCTCACAAGCTTGGAGGAGATTATATTGTGTTTACGGGGGGATTGCTCTCTCCCACCAGCTTGGTGGAGATCACTGTGACTGTGCACTCCCACTTGGTTGCTTGACGGAGGTTCCAAGGATCTCCCACTGGTACATATTTGGAAGAGGCATTCAGGTATGCCTCCTACACGACAGCTCTCAAGTTAGGTCCCTACAGCAGCGTAAACTCGCTACCAGAGTGTAACGGAGGGTCGCGGCCTTGAAGCTTTCAGAGTATCAGGCTACTGCATAAGTACGGTCGGTCCCCTGTCCCGTTATACGTCGTGGTCCTGTGCGATCTGTGCAGCTCAGAGACACGCATCAACAACGCTAGAAGAGGTTTTGTTTCTGCCACAAAGGAAGGGTAATTGGAAATGTTCCACCGAAAAAAACAATGCTATTCTCCAGCAACTTCTTGGAGTAGTTTATCAAGCTGACCACATATGGGGTCATGGTATGGAAAAGTATCCATATGCTTCATTAGTCTTGAATTGACTCCTTCACGACGGCGTATGAAGGCAGAATGGCTGATAGTACCACCAGCAAGGAAAAAATACAGAAGTTCAGCTGTTAAAAAGTACAGCTGCAAAAGGTTTCCGTCCCAACCTGCGTTATTATATAGGCCAAAAATTATTTTTTGCGATGTTTACAACTTTGCAGATGCGATGGCTTCGACGGGGAAGAGAAAATTAATGTTACTTCCAAAAATATTTGTAATGTTTTCGTGCTTAATCTTTATGATTGTCTGTCGCTACCGATTTTTTGCATATAAATGTTTAACATGCGACAAATAAGACCGACATTTTTTTTAGATTTCCAAAGGTATTTTGTTATTATTATCAGAATTTTTTCATTAACGAAATATATTCTTAATGTTAACATATGTATTTAATACTTACCAAACACCAATAATAGTAAAGTTTGAATTAATGGTAAATATTTGCATTGATTTCTGAGCAATTTAACACTATCAGATCATGCCCCTGGACGTTAGACAATATTTATCTGCATTTTAGTAGGTAAAGCACCGTTGATGGGGTTCATTCTATTGTTATTCATGTAAGATTAGCTCTTTTTAGTCGTAAAAATTCTGGGACTTAAGTGCTATGCAGTGCCGACCTCAATCGGGCACATCCACAGGTTGCGCATGGTGGGACGACCCAGAGATATGAGGGTCAATGGCGAAATAAGCAGAAAAACCTGACGAATAAGCAGTTGCAGACAATCCGGCTAAGGGAGACAACCCCGACAAAGAAATAAACACTGCAGCCTTGCAGTTGGTAGAGGGATCTACAAGGGCTATGGGAATAAAACCGTGACAAAAAAATACCTGGTCCTCCTAAGAGCTCCACCTTGGAAAATATTTCTTGTTACGAAACCTAACAATAAGCCTCGGATGAGAAACGGTAAAGGAAAACTGAATGGACAAAGAAGAAAGCTGGACTTGACTTTAGGAACATGGGAACGTACAAAGTATGTTACAGGAGGAGAAAATGATGTAGATAACCGAAGAAGTATTAATGTATAGTTTGACTTCAGGAAATCAGGTGCCAAGTACAGGGAGAAATCTGTAAGACGAACTTCACAGTGATATATATAGTGGCCTAGAAAGCAGAACAAGACAGTATGGAACCAGACTCTTAATCACAAAGAGATTAAAAGAAAGCTTATTAGGAGTTGAAACAGCGAACAACAGGCTATGCAAAATTAGAATGAAAGAAAAATTCAGAAATTTGAAATTGCTATCTGCGCATATTCCAACAGATGATAAGAAGATAGAAGAAACAGCTGAATTCTTCAGCAAGTTAGAACACGTACTGTATATAAAAAAAAACCAAAATGTGGTCAAATAATAATAATGGGAGATTAAAACGCTAAAGTAGGCAGAAAGGACGCAAAATACAAGATTTCAGGTCAATACACACTCACTACACAAACAAGGCAATGAAAACGGCTCGCTACTCATTCAATTTGAAATTAGGAACAATCTTTATATCAAAAGTACAGCATTTCTACAGAAGAGGATTCCCTTGGGTACATGGAAGATATCTGGTACCAATGAGGTAAACCAAATATGCCACATTCAAATTTACACAAGACATGGATCATCAGTGAGTGACACATGAATGTCAGGAACTGAAGAAGGCCCAATTGTGATTCAGATCACTTCATAGTTAGAACCAATGTAAGGAAAAGAATAAACAACAGCAGAAAACGAGAAACTGAGAAGAGAAACTGGAATCTAGAATTGCTTATAACAAAAACAGGAAGGGAAACATACCAAGAAAATCTGGAGAAAACACTGCAAGATCTTCAGCACACAACTTAAGGGAGCAGCAAAACAGAAGGTAGATGAAAGATGGAGAGAAATTAAAGCGAAGATATAATATAAAGCAGCTAGTGAAAAAGTAGTAGAAAGAGAAAACCCTAATCAATAAGAATGGTTTGACGAAGAGTGCAGAAAAGCAAATAAAAGAAAGAATGACGCAAGGGTAAAAATGCTGCACAAAGAGACAGGAAACAACTATGATAAGTACCAAGAACTAAGGAAACATGCACAGAAAATCTGTAAGAACAAGAAGGAATGCCTCAAGAAACGACTGGAAGAAATAGAACAACTGAACAAACAAAACGAAATGCGAAAACTCTGTTAATGCAGGGAATTTGAATATATTTTATGGCTTTTAGGCATTTAAAGTTCAGGTCGGGATAGGGGAGAGGACGTTAGAAGGCCAGGGCCTATTTTGTATGTACCATCCCGGCATTTGACTGGTGTGGCTGAGGGAAACCCCGTAGTGTAGTAAACAAAGTCCAAGACAAGATGGCTGAACAACGTGTCTAGTAACCTGAGAAACATGGAGGGACATACCCAAGAACAGAGAAGCATGGAGGCAAATTCTGTGGGAGACCAAGGTCCACCCAGGACTGTAGCGCCAACGGGTAAGGTACGGTAAGTCGTGAACATCGATAGTTTGTGTATTAAAACGAAAACGTGTCACTGGAGATATTTTCCCATTTTTGCCTCTGCAACATTGGCAATTTCAGCCATTTTTGTATTTCTCTGACCCTAATAATATTCATTTAATCACTCACGGTGGTTTTATTACTTCTACTGCAACAACTAAGAAAACTAATGAAATAAAAGCCCATTTCAGTGTTCTTATTTAACGTGCACCTGAGACTAATGAAATCGGATCTATATCATCCTAGGAAGTTTTATGCTTTTATCACTAAATTACACAATTTTACACATATCCGCTGGATTATGTGTCATATCTTTCGTTTCTGTAAATTTCCATACCATTAATTTTGTTCAAGTGCCGCAAGCAATAAGATAAACTAATTCTGACAGATATCACATTGGTTCGTACATCAAATGGAATTTGAGTCACTGTTCCTCGTTCCTTTGAACAACTGTGCTGCTATCTCGATTTAGAACTTGGAACTAGCTCCAAAAAATATTCATCAGTTCAATAATTAATTATTCCCAACTTATAAGCATTATCCAAACGATAATTTTTAACTTGGCTCACTGCAAACACAATTCAGATTAGTGTTATGTGGAAAAGAGATTCAAAATGTCGATTTTATTACGTACGAGAATACTCAATATTCCTTAAACGAGTAAAAATAAGGAATCTACTAAATATGGTCTAGACATTTAATTAAGATCGAGAAAAGTGTAGGAAATAATATATTTGTTATACAAATACTGACACTAAGAAAAATTATATTGTTTTCTAGATATAAAAAATTCTGAAATTAAAAGTTAACGTATTTTTATTGTCATTTATATTAATTATTTTTCTCATTATTGTCTTTTACTTTATCATATAGTTCTTGTTACATTAATATGAGTAAATAAAGGCTATTAGGAAAAGTTAGTAGAATGTTGGTTTCGTACTTTTAGGTCCTGAGTTCGATCCTAACGGCCAGGAGGTTTTTCTAGTATCTTCCTTCAATCAAACCAGGCTTATACCGGAATAGTACCTTCAAAACAAGTTCCTGGCCGACCTCCATCACACATCTCCCCAGCAGTATTCCGGTCTGAGTAAAACTTGACTAAAGACCATAAATAAAATTCAAAATTAAGTTCTTAAATACCGGAAAACATTGTTCACTTTAAGGTCCCTTAATAGCGAAGCTATAGCTAAAGGAACATTATAATCCTGCTCATTCTGTCCGTCCATGTAAAGAAATAAAATCTCAGGAAGTGTAGAAAGATGGTAGAGGTGTCGGTCGAAAGGTCTTGACAAAACTAGTTCAGGACCCCTGGAACCGTCCTGATTGGTGCAGTAGTTCAATGTTGCCAGCCCATTTTCTAAAAGTTTCTTAAAAATTAATTGTTCAAATTCCTTGCAATCAGTTAGACCTAGCTGCGCCAAACTTGGCATAAACGTTATTCGACATAATATAAAAGCACTGAGGGGGCCTACGTTGCCAAGCAACCCTCTTATCAGTGTGGCCAGCCTATAAAATTATATTTTTTCACATTGCTTCCATTATTTGAGTCATAGCAGCACCAAAATTGACATAAACATTGTTTGATAGAATAGGAATATACTGCGCGTGTTCCCGCTCCACAAGAACCCTGTTGTCAGTGTTGCCAGCCCATGCCAAAATATATCTCATGAACCGTAAGGTGTAGAGAGATGCTTGAGGTGTGTTCCGAAAAGACTTAGCTAGATTAGCACAGTCAAAGTGCACGGGCATGGGCAAAGGTAGACATCCGGGGGGCAGCGGGGGCTGCTCCCTGACTACTTATATAAAAAATTATTAATAGTACAAAATAATTGTTTCTCTAAGCGGAGAGGAGAAATAAAATAGCGAGCATTTGTGTTTATATGCAAAGGTAAATTTCGTAAAGAGTGGGAGCCAGGAGACTTTACCGCCCGACTAGTTATAATAAAAGCGATTGTATAAAGGCAAAAGTGAAATATAATAGCTAACCATTGAGATTCCCCAGGAACCACGTTGTCAGTGTAGCCAGACCATGCCAAAAATATATCTCATGAACCAAATGCTATCAAGGGAGTGGACCGGAGCCTTTGCGAGAATCACACCTCGAACTTGTTTTAATATAGTTTTAACATCACTTATTTTAAAATAAGATCAATTTAAAGAAACGGAATAATAATAATAATAATAATAATAATAATAATAATAATAATAATAATAATAATAATAATAATAATAATAATAATAATAATAATAATAGCCACTGGCGCAACAGACCGATAGGTTTTGAGCCTGCCCCAACGCCATCTGTTCGCGGTTAGTGGAACTGCGTCCACTGAGTGACGGCTGTGTGGTCAAGCCTTGCGCGCACCTGATCACGAACAAGCGTATCAGGGGCTTTCTAGACCGAGTGTGGCCGTTACGTCTTTCTTCACGTGACTCCCCAGTTTGTCTCACGACGCTGGGTAGACGCCGAAAAGTGGGACTCCAGCCTAAAATTGAACCCGGGACCACGCGGACATGAGTCCAACGCTCTAACCACTAGACTGTGGAGCCCCAATAATAATAATAATAATAAGTAGTAGTGGTAGTTGTTGTTGTTGTTGTAGAAGTGGAAGAAGAAGAACGCGTGTTGTTTATAATGAGTTTCGGGTTTGTTAATAGTGAAAATTTTACTCATAATAAGATTAATAAAACAAGAAGCCGAAACAAAGGAATTACTATTACTTAAACGTAAAAGAGTATTCCACCAAGAATTTTACTTTTTTAGTTAATAATAAAAGAAACGTGGTGTAAGGGTTGCAACCCCCAAAAGTAATTTAAAACTCTTCATCTATTCAAGCGACGGGAACAATATAAATGAGCTATAAATATTTATTAGTGAAAGATTCACATCTAATCTTTCTTGCTTTCTTCAACAAATGATAAAACAATCACTCCTTCAAGAAGGAGAGAACTTAATATATTTCCCTTGATACAAGATCTGCGAGTAGATACCCTCCGTTCTTTTAGATTCTACAACTTTATCCGTTTCAGGATTAATTAAAAAAGAGATTTCAAGTTTTAGACAACTTTTCTTTTTCTTTCTTCTCTTTTTAATGGGTAATTTATTTCCACTCTTTTTTTTTTTTCAAGTTTTCAGTTGAGAGAGACTTTCTTTTTACTTATAATAGTAAAAAGCGTACCTTTTTAAGTCTTGATGTACAAAACATTCTGTTTTAATTGAAGTTTTTAAGGGTTTTAGTAGAATAAAATATATCTCAATTAGTGTTTATTGTATGTTGATTGGTAACATTTTAGAATAATTATCTGAAAGCATTGTTGTACTTGTATACTCTTAAATTATCACCAAACCAGAAATTATTCTGAGGAAAGGAGAATCATCAATCTATATATATATCACAGCCATATTCAATCCACTAGTGGATGAAGCCTCTCCCCGAAGGGAGGAGTTGGTCTACTGCTCCCACGCTGACCAGACTGGTTGGGAGAGGAGAGCCGAAGCTCTCACTGTGATCGCCACCTTCTTTTATTCACAGCAGCTCCCTAATTGTCCTCACGATGCTGGGTCAACACCGAAATATTTGAGCCCCCACCGGGAATCGAACCCGGGACCGCTCATACTGAAGTCGAGCGCCCTACCGACTAGGCTACGTAGGATATATATTCACCCAATGTGTTTCAGCAGCAAAAGCTGGAAAGCCTTCCATATCACCGCTCAGTCCGTCTGTTCGTCCCTCTGTTTACAATTTTCAAATTTCAACCCTACCAGCACAGGATACTTGGCCAATATTAGCCCGATATTCTGTCGTGCTATCGCGTAGGGATATGAATGTGGTTGAGGTGCCGTTTTTAAATGTCCCAGTGAGACGAGTTCAAAGGCACATAGATAATCCAGATCGGTCCCGAGACAAAGGAAGGGGGTTTCATTCCCATGGTAACTAACGGGGACAATCGATAACATTCAACTCAGGAACTACTAAGGCGAGGAAGGTAGTAGATGTGTCGTTGGAAAGGTTTTGACTCAACCTTCTTAATACTAGCCTGCAAGGAAGTTGAGTTTGACTGGTTGCAGAACACTTTAGGATTTGAATTACAAAACATTAGATTGAGAAAAAGTATTCGAACACCGAAATAACTCGAAAAAAAATAATTTAAAAAAACTTTCTAAAGACCCACTTTTCTTAAAACAATTTGTACTAAAAAGTCAACGGTAATTTTGTTTATGCATGACTAAAAAAGAAAAGCGTGGGGCGCGCCAATTGGAGAATTCATAAAGTGACTGAATATGAGAACGCTCTTCATGCTTCTCTTTTTAGTCATGCATAAACATATTTTTTTTTTTTACTTTTTTAGAACAAATTGTTTAAGAAAAGTATGTCTTTAAGAAGTTTCTTTTTATTATTTTTTTCATTAGTCAATTCTGTTATCATCTTAACAAAAGAATGATGAGTCGGCGGCCCAGCAACGTGATACCATCTGGGAAGCTACTTGATTTAAGAATTTGAAGACTGTAGAGTCTCAAAGCCAGATAAAGCACCGATGCCCAGAGCACAGGTCATCCTGATTGAACGGAAAACACACGGCAACCCAAGGTCTAATATAATGTATCGAGTCAAGAAATTTGGCTCCGTAGGTTTTGAAATCTTGTATATTTTTCTGTGCTGGTTTGAGTATTTGTAGCAATTGTTGATATGAACGATAACTCATATAGATAAAAACTGAGAATGGATAATCCCTGAATTTTGATGTGTTACACGTTTGTGCTAAATCTTTAAGTTTTTGTGTGTATTTAGTGATGAGTTATAACCGATTATTGTGGGCAATAATGACTTGATTTTAACAATGAAATCCAAAATCTGATATGAACAATCGCTTCGTTTACATGTGTTCTTTCTTTTCTACTGTGGATTTTGCATAAGTAAACTTATTCTTGGTCTTTAACGATATTTAAAGTTGGGCGTTTTGTGTGCCATCTATCGTTCGAGATTTATATTAAGTGATATTTGACAATAACCATAATAGAGTTTATCCATCTTGTTTCTCGTCCTCTTCATACGCACTTCTAAATGAATTAATTAAGTTAACAATATACACGTCTACCCCTAGTACTCCTTGCCTGTGTTGGTGACGTATGAATTGGAAAAGAAACAACACAATTTCTCTTAAAACTCTCTTGTCTTTTGTGAAGTTGATCTTTTCCTTGTTTCACGTAGCAGATGCGAGTGAAAAACAAACTTTTCTTCCTTTCTCTTTTGCGCATGCGTAAAAACGTTTTATTGGGTAGAGCGAATAGATTAGGATTGGAGTTGTGCAGTAAACGGTTTGGAAGTAAACGAAGAATTATTTCGTTGTTGAACAAGACAACAAAGAACTTTTTAACATTGTTACGCGTAGAGAGAACAAAAGAAATAAGAAACAAATAGTAGAAACCTGTTCACTTGGAAAAACGGAAGAAAAGGGTAAGAAAAAGGAGAAAGAAACATATTAAGAACAGAAGGGAACAAAGGATAGGTTACTCAAAGTAAGGAGGGGGAAATCAAACAAATGGATAGGAAGAATAACAGATGAAATGGATAGAGCTAAAGGAAATTTGAAAATCTATGGAATTTTCTTTTATTTCTCAAAAGAGAAAGTTTTTGAAATAACAAATACTCAGGAAATATCGGACTATTTGGCAGTACAAATCGAAGATTAAAACAACAATAAGTGTCAAATAAACTTCTCCCGAAAAATAACTATGTTTTCTAGATTCAGCAAGGTCCAACTTTGAGCTCGAAATCGGCTTGGTAAATAAAATTAATATTTCTTGATACATCGAAACGATGAATGATAGAAATACGTCATTGGGAGATAATCACTATCGATAATAGTGGATACTACAACTTAATATGTAATGTCACTGGATTGCCGATGTTGCCAACCTGGAGAAAAGTATACTTTTTTGTGAATGTGTCAACATCGGTTTATTAGATACTTGGAATCCTCCTAGTCGTGATAAACATCATGTGGTTCTCTGAATGCAGTGTTGCCAAGTCTGGGTAATAAACGAGGATACATATGTGCAATATTTCGCTTTATTATCCTCAGTTTGCAACCCTAAATTTTATGTTTCGGATTGATTAGCATGATAAGGAAATATCAAATATCCAATAAACTGATGTTAGCACTATTCCATGCAATAAAATTTGATATACCAAGTTGGCAACAATGATATATCGTCCCATCTTCTAATATTGATACAAATTAACTTCCTACAAAATGTTTTTTACTTTCATACATTGAGAAATATTCATTTTTACTCGTATTTACTATTGTAACAATACTTTGTTGGTTTTGAAGTTGGATACCCTGAATCTCCAAAACGAATCTACTTTAGACAAACGCTCATTATGAACTTATAGTTTCAAGTATTAATTTGTTTCATGGGCCCCACGTGTTACCATAAACCCTGTATATGATAGATTGATATAAGGGGTGTTCAAAATGAAACCGAACTATTAAGTATGCGGAAAATGGTCATACTAACCGTTTATGTTAGCCGAGCCTGTCTCCTTTAAAGTACTCCTCTCCACTGTCCCATTCCACCATTCCCTGCATTTCTTCCAGTTCTGGAATGTCTACTGGAACTTCACTCTCGGAATGGCTTGGAGGTTTTGTAGCAATTTCTCCTGGTTCTCCTCTATGGTCTGGAACCTGCAACCTTTGAGCGTTGATTTGTACTTAGGGAAGACGAAAAAGTAAGGAGGTTCTAAATCAAAGGATTTAAGACCGGTTGTCGGACAACCAGTGTCTAGTGTTTTGCTAAAAACTCCCGGCCAACGAGTGAAAAGTGAGAACATGTATTATCGTGATGAAACTTCCAGGACTTGTTTTAGCACATCTCTGGTCTCTTACGCAGCGCTTTTTCTTGTAACCCATGTGTGGGGTTTACTGAATTCATTGTGGAACTACGTGACACATACTCTGAATAGACGATCAAAAAGACATTTAATATTACCTTAACATGAGATTTCCTTCTTTGTGCTTTGTCTTTGTCGGGCTGTGGTGAGGATTATCTGACCCACTCTGATCATTGAATTTTCGTATCCACATCGTACCTGTACACCCACGTTTCTTCATCAGATTTAGGAAATTAGGTTCTACATTCGCTCAGCATAACAAAATTTTTCACATGTGCTGATACAGTTCTCTTTTCGTTCGGCTGTTAACAGAACTTACCGACAACACGTCAAATCTGCAGGGTTTTTTTTCGTCAAAATTGTGTGACACGAGCTTGTACTATGTTCAGTTCAGCAGCACCTTCACGTATACGGTGAGGTAACGGTTTGCACGGATGACTTCCCACACCCTTCCACGTGAACGACATCGGTATATGTTGACCACCGTACATGGGCGGATTTAGGAGAAGGAGATCCTCGGGGGGAAGCAATTACTTTAAAAGCTATCGTTTAGAATGAAATATTTAAAGTCATTCTGACATAAATTCCCCCCCTCCCCCCCCATGCAGCCGTAAGGATTTTGCTTCGTCCTCGATGGAGAATCGACCAAAGTTGAATCGTCTGTACTATTCGTAACATTATCTTCGACTCAAGCATTCCTCACCAGCGACTTCATACCACACATCGAAGGTATCCATGAAAGTTTAGTGCATTTTGAAACAATTTTATACATCTAGTGTAACCTACTTACCATTTCTACTAAAAGTAGAGAGTACACAACAATTTGGGAGTCAACTATTAAAGACATAATTCAAGAATGTTAGTACGAATATGATGGCCTGACCCTGAGATGCCTAAAGGCCATAAATAAATAAATTCAAACTAATATGAAATGTCTTTTTTAACTTTTTATTAGTAATCCTCATTTGGCAACAATGGCACAGTCAATTGAACTAAAAACAGTGTATTTTATGCTATGAGTCTGCTCAGAAAGTGAGATACGGTTTCTCTTTTTCTAAGGTACTAAAAATAATTCATGCACCATTGCTTTGTATAAAAAAATCATGTTGACTCGTTGCCTCGTGTGTATAGAAACAGGTCAAACAGAGACATTTTGGAAAGGCTTGCTTCATCACGAACGACGAAGAGAGCTGAGAATCAAAATGGAAATCATCTCTGCCAAGAATAGGTTTACATGTAGATAAGGTGCTTGAATTCAATACTTTTATCTTATTTATTTCGGTGTTCATGTACCCAATGCTCTACAGCAAGAACCGCTACTGATAGGTAAAGGAGATTTAAAATTTTAAAGACTATATGACCTTTAGGCAGCTTTGGCTCAAGCCAAGATAAAACAGAAATAAATATAGTACTACAGTGTGAGATTTGTTGGGAGGGATGGTTGGCATTTGCCCCTCTTTTGCAAAAAATATTCCCTGGCTCTTTTTACCGATATATACACCTTGCCTGGCATATGGGCGGGCCTACGTGCCTCAGTAATGTTTCCGCCTCTCTGAGAATTTCATAAATCGAGCTAAAAATAACTGCACTCTAATTTACCAGCTAGAAATAATAATTCTACATCAAGAGACAGAAGGACAATAAATAAAAACAATTCGTACCAAAACAGCCACATATTTAACAAGTAAAAGAGATGTTGTCTACAATACATGAAGAACGATAAATAGCTCTTCTGCGTGCACCATATTAATAATCCAAAGAGAGAGGAAAATTAATCAAATGGCACATCAAATTTTTCATGTATCAATCAATTAGTTCTCTGGACGTTTGTACAATCTACAAGAAACATTGCGATTCAGAAATGGATACGATATAATGAAATGGCTTGTGTTAATGTATTCGTCCGTTCTCTTTCACATATATAAGTTATTTTACATTGTGTGTGTGTGTGTGTGTTTTAGAATGTGTTCTTTATACATGTGGAGTGAATAAATTAAACCAATATATCAACTTGAACTGCTGACAGCAATTCACTCAAAGAAAGTCCCTTTTTTATCGTTCTATTCCCTTTCCATTCATTCTCCATTTAAAAATGAAAAGAATCGACAAACTGGGAAACAGGAGAAGATGCAATGGAAATTTTTATATGGATGTAGCGAAGCTTTGTGCCTTTTTTCTTATCATTTGTACCTATAGTCATGCATACAAATAGAAGAAGAAAAATTGTAATAGAAAAGAGAGAGAGAGAAAAAAAAGCAAGAAAAATAAAACGCTGTAATGTTTAATAGAGATATTGGGGTGTATTTTGGAAATGCTGTTCTTCTCAATCAGATGATTTCCCTTGGGTGTCATTTGGCCAATGTGCACGAGCTGCTGGGTACACAGGTGTGCTACTGGCACAACGGGCATCGCGGGAGCGGGACGAAACAGGGTGGTGAGGGGTGTTTCTGAGACAGGGGGTATGAGGACGAAAGAGGACAGGGAAGTGTTCTCCCGTTTTTTCCTCGGGGGAGACATTTCAAGAAGACCATTTGTGTTCTTGTGCGACGCAGCCCCATATCCATAAGCCTAGGAGGACACTTTTCCTTTCCCCTCAAAAGGTAAGAAAAATAGTTTTTGCTTGTTCTTGGACATGAATTGTGGTAATATACAATACAAGACGTTCCTTTTTTCTTTCCCTTTATTGGTATTGGTTATCTTCTTTCTTCAATTTAATTTTTCGACTACACAAGGCAATAAATATTTCGTAGAAAGTACGGACTATGAAATTGATTGACATTTCTTGGTTATGCGATTCTTCCTTTGGGTGTACTGAAAATTTCACCAACATGGCCTTTCAGATACTCACTTTTTCTTACCACGGCTACAAGCTACATCATGTTATACATAATTTCAGTAAAACAGTAACATTTGGTATAAAATATAGCCCTATATATACTGATTATCTAACTCCCGTAGTATTACCCGTACCAGGATATTGGAAAGGAACAGAGCGTGTGTAAACTGAGGCAGTGTTTGGTGGTGATGGCACCTACACGTTTTGAATATGCTTTCTAAAGGATAAAAATAGACCCTTTATCATTCGAGATTTTTCGAATTAATATAAATTTGTTGAGGAGTTAAGTAACATACTACGGTGAAACCTCAATAACTCGAAAAGCGATAGCTCGAATAACCTCGATTTCTCGAATTTCATTAATTCTCCTTAATCATCTCTATTCCACCCTATTTTACTTTATCAAAAAACATCTCCATCAGTCAGTTCCGGCTCTGTAAGGTCCAACTGTAATCATATGAATCTGACTGACATCTACCATAACGAGAATTAATTACATACTTGTGCTAAAATACTTGTTAACTCAGGATATCTTACAAGTTACACGTTACAAACCAAACACCGAGCCGCCGTAGCTCAGTGGTAGAGCGTTGGGTTAGCCTTCGGGAGGTCGTGAGTTCGATCCTAGCGGCCGACCGTCCTGACAGGTTTTTCCTCAGTCACACCAGGCAAATGCCGGGATGACACCTTGAATATAGGCCCTGGACGACACCATTCTGAATCCTTTCACCTCCCCCATACAACACAGGTACATTCTAGGAATATGCTTCAAATATCCCCCCTGAGAATGTTGGAATACCCCAAGGATATTCTCAGATATTCTTAGTACATGCATAGAATATTCTACGAATATCTGAATGTCCGGGATGAGCGCATATCCCAAGGATATTCCTGGGGATATCCCAAGTATATTCTACGAATATGTGGAAGACAGTATTCCACGAATCTTCCTGAAACTTCAATCTAGAATATTCGTTTAATTTTCTGAAAGGTATATCCTAGGAATATCCTTAATTGATCCCAAATACCTGGGACATTGTACGCATATTGTGGATCTAAAAGGGATATCCTGTGCTATGTGGGCCCCTATCCCGGCCTGAGCCTTAGATGACTGATGAGCCTTAGATGCCTAAAGACCATTAATAAATAACATTCAAAATTACAAGCCAATCAGCTAATCAGGATGTGAAACTAGGGAATAAGCTACCTTTTCACACGCTTTATATTAACTTGCTCTGTAATCATCTCTGGTACAAATCTTGTAATTGATTATTAACTCACTTCCCATCATCCGATTTCTTTGAAATTTTGTAAACTTGCTTGCTTCTGACGACAATACAATATTCAATCATTAAATATGCGACAAAATAATCCAGTTAACTGTAATTAATTAATTAAAATAATTCAAAATTATCCTTAAATGCACGCAACGCCGCAACTATTTTGTGAACTTTGGGTTGCCTATCTCGCAAGGAGTTTAATATTCATCTATTATACATATAAAATCAATTAAAAAGCATTTTTAAAAAACACGCTTTTTTAAGATGGACTAAAAAGTAAAAAATAATGAATTGAATTAATCTTATGAATCGGAAAATAAAAGCGTGGGTGTTCTTGCTTACCTTATCATAAAATCATAATATCTCAGAGCACCCACGCTTTTATTTTCCGATTCATAAGATTAATTCAATTTATTATTTTTTTACTTTTAAGTCAATCTTAAAAAAGCGTGTTTTTTTAAAAACAAAAATCCTTTTTGTAATTATTGATTCTTTCGCAGGGAAAAGAAGTTGATTGTTTGTAAAATATGAATAACTTTTTGTATCTCTTCTAATCTGTCTAACGGGTGCTTACTTATTGAAAAACAAGACTCATATTTTGGAGAATATGTCAACATTTTTGCTCCAGAATTGACGAAAATGAGTTTTGAGGTTCATAAAGAAGCTGATTGATAAAACTGAGTATAACAATTAGATTAATCCAGGGAAAATCGACTACTTGACTGAAGTTACGTCTTTATATCGAATATTGGTCAAAGCAACTTGTCCTAAGAATGTAACATTTCATTATTATTTAACTTTCTAAACGATGAAACGAACGTGTCACGTGTTATCTAGTGTACTTTAAAGGCAAATATTAAGCTTTGATACTATCAAGAAATTGAAATAGTGCGAGAAAATGGGAAAAGGTGAGTATCTCTTCTTAATATTATAGGCAGAGTTCCCAATTTATGGATCTTGTGGCGCGCAATACCGTGAATGAAGAAGCCTTTGAATCCTGTACGGCAGACGAACAGATAATCCTTGTAACTAGTTTTCCGAAGTTTGACTGTTAACAATCTTGTCCATAAAATATATAGGAGAAAATCTCACTCCCCTGTCACTTTACCGAATCTGTAAAACTTTGCTGTAACTATTTTGTAATATCCAAAGTTGAAATGGAGGCAACTTCCGATTTTTCTGTACACCAAGCCTCTATAGGTACAGATACCATTAATATTAAAGAGCTAAAAGTATGTGACTGGACCGGGGATCGAACCTGGGATCCTTGGATTACCGTCCCAATGCGCTACCACTGCGCCACTCAGTCATCCAGCTTCCCAATCACACACCTTCCACTCTTGATGGAAAGTGTGGAAGCACAACTAAGAGTTGTGGTACTACCCACGTGGTTTCAAAACAGAACATCGACATCAAGAGTGGAAGGTGTGTAATTGAGAAGTGGGTCGACTGGGTGGCGCTTTGGTACGGTAACCCAAAGATCCCAGGTTCGATCCCCGGTCCAGTCACATACTTTTCACTCTTTAATATTTTATAATATTTACATTCTTTTAAAAGAAAGTAACAAGTGCAAGTTGTTTTATATTGACTATGGATTATATTGAAACCTCCATTCAATGTATCACTTCGCAAAATCTTAAACTTTTTATGATTATCAGTTGAAAAGCGACCTCATGACAATAGTTACCATGATAATGACGAGATCGGAGTGTCGCAAAGATTAATTTATATTTTTCTTGTGAATTTTCAAAAAAAAAAAAAATAGGTGTTGAGACAAAGGTATACTATAACAATGTCCTATAACTTTAATTTCTCAATATAAACAAAACTACCAGTTAACTTGACAATGATGCTAATATTATGACAGTAGACATACGAAAAGAGAATCCAGTGAGAAAAAAATGTCGTGATAGGATACTTGTTAAAAAATTTATTCCAATTGGAAGGTTCTTCATTTATATTTCCATGCGTCACTGGATAATTTCCGAAAAGTCAATCCAGAAGTGGTCTTTCATTAGAGTCAGAAACCGGCACTAAAATTTCTTGGTAGTCATATCACAGAAAACCATTTAGAGAAATTACTTGCATTACCAAATATGTATGCATTTCTTTCTGTCTAGCAAGAAGTTCCTTGTTTCATTGATAGATGACTCTGATGTGTATAGCTTAATTTCTTAAAAGTTCACGGTAAAATGAAATTCTGTGGTTGGATCAACATTTCCTGTTAGCTGAAATATAGCCAATCATAAGCTTGAGTTCATCAAGATGCTCTTACCAGAGGAATAAAACTTGTTCGAAGTCAGAAAGAAATGCGTAGTTATTTATGTGTGTAGGTAATATTTCTGTATTTTTTCTGTGGCAATATTACACCGAAAGACAATCATAGTTGATTATATACGGACAGTAGAACAATATTATAAAAATATTTTATGCACATATTAAATAACACAAACATGAGACAATATTTACATTTAAAAAATCAATGGTGTTACCTTTAAACAACAAAGCTCTTTGATCCATCTAGTATCCTTTGAAGAAGTAGCATTTACACAAAATTAAAATTAAAAAAAAAAATAAAAAAAAAAAAAAAAAAAGAATTAAATAGTGATAAAGTTACACATGATGAAAAATCTCAAACAAATTAAAATCAGTGGCGGATCTAAACAGGGGACGTGGGGGCGTCCTCGCTCAAGGGAAATATATATATATATTTTTCTAGAAATATCAATTTTGGGGATTCCGGATTCATATTTGATGATACAACTTAGCAAAAAGCAAGGAAATATAATAAATTTATACTAAAAATAAATAATTTTACAGGAAAAATATCCTAGTCTATGATTCAGAACTACGCATTCCTAGACAAAAATCCTATTTCCACTTCTGTTCAAATTATAAAATAATAAGTAGGATAAAAATAAGCTTCTCAGATATTTCTTAGTCGAAAATACTTTAAATGTAGATAAGTAACCCTTTACACGAGGTTGTCTTGAAAAGTTTTTAGTCTAATCCATTATTACCATTTACGAGCCAACGGTTATTAACGGCAGAATATATTAAGAGGAATAGGTTCACATGAGGACATCAAACAAGTAAGCAAAAAACAGACGGTTAACATGAAATTTGATCCAAACGTTGTAGACATCTCTTATTTTAATTCAATGTAGTTTAGGCGACGCAGAGAGAAGACATAAAGATGGACGAAGCGTTCCAAGCTCCTGTTGTGGAAGACGGAAGGGATGGAGGCAATGAGTGAATTATCTCCTTGTCTTTTTCTCATCCTCTGTTTAAACCATTCCAACACCTAACCTTTCACAAAATGTCCTACGAAAAACTCCTCATGTGGGTTCATTGTTAACTTACGTTATTATTATTCCCAGCCGTCATTCAATTCTCAAGAGGGGCTTAACATATTCTGTCTCATATTTCAATGTATGTATGTATTCACATCCAGCTAAGAGCTGTGTCTCCCCATTGTCATTGCGTACCTAGACCCCCCTCGTTTTTTCACCCCTTTCAGACTTAACAAAAACATCCCTCTTCATATTTTTTTTCCACCCTTCTTTCTTCACGCAGTCTCTGCGGTGTTCCGCCTCCTCCCGTACCCGAAAAATCCCTCGCAAAGGGTCCCTTTAGTGCTTTTAGGACTCGTGAAGTACTAATGAATGTATAGACCTTATAAGGATGGTAGGGTCATAAAATGTGATATACATACATACGTACACATTATTTGATATGATGATGATAAATGTTCTTGTACACAAAAAGGATATTATAGCAATGTATTAAGAAACGAGGGGGTGGGGGAGGGTTTGCAATGAGTTTAATTAGAACTTCTTAGAATGCAGACAGACAATTAGAACACATTTCACATAAGTATGACTTCCTGTCTGGGGCGTCGTTCACTCTCTACGTCAGCGGTTCTCAACCTTTTTAAGAGGAAACCTAAATCAGTAATATCACCTAAGGCAGTAATTCTCAACCACTGGGTCGCGAGAGGTTCTAGAATTTCTCATTTTAGTTTTCTCAGCAATTTTCATCAATAAATATTTTATAGTGGAAATATTCTGAAGAGAATAATATTTGTGAATGTGTCGGCAAGCTCATACGCAGAACACTGAAATAACATCTAAATAGCAAATGTCAGTGATCAAGCCGCGTTTTTTAAACATTGAAGTATTGATGAATGATCGGAAATTTTTAGGCATCAACATCTTTCAACATTCGGCAAAGAAATATTGCTGTTTACAGGAATTTTGTCTCCCTCAATCCAATGGTTTATTTCCTTCAAGTTTGACGTAAGACCCCCCAAATTGAAAGTCCTGTAAGAATCTCTGACACTGTATGACCGGCCATGAAAATGGCGTGCAAGCCAATTACAAATATGGATGACGAATTATCTCTGCTCAACACTGAAAGAAATAAGGAGGGGTGCAGTGGCTCCATTGGTAGAGCGCTCACTTCTTGTGCTAGGGGTCGTAGGATCGATCCCTGCTCATGCCAAGTTGGCTTTGTGATGGACAAACACCGTATGCGTGGGTTTTCCCGGAGTTCTCCCGTTTTCTCTCACTTTTCTCATTCCACCAATTCATCCCATCATCGTGATCCGACCTGAGCCAAAGTTGCCTGAGGTCTTAGAACTAAAATTCAAAAAATCAAACTGAAAAAAAAATAGCATATGCAGTGCAATTTAATAGTGTGGGCTACGGGACGAGATTATGACTGTCTCGTCTCGGAAAAGATGTATATTATGAGAGTTCTGTCTCGTCTCGTTTTCTAAAGACATTTCTCTGTCTCTCTCGTGGGCAACACTAGCTGCAAACATCAAGCAAGGGGCCAATCATTAAGAAAGTACAAAGAAATGCCTTCGACTGAAATTAAAGTTTTATGTCAGTACTGAATATTGATTCTTCTCAACTTCTCATTGTGGTGTGTAAGTGCTACTTTAATAAACTCAAGTGACTGATTTTCTTAAAAGAAATAGGCGTTCAGATTTAAATTTTAATATGAGTAAGAGACAACAGACTGTGGTTAATTTTGATGTTAAGAATCTCGTATTGAAGGTTGTTTGTGACCATCAAATAATGAATTATCCACCTGAAATTGTACGTACAAAGCTATCTTCAAAATGTGCAAAAGGAGGTGAAATCTACCAGCTCAAACACAAGGAAGAGTCTGCATTCACTTGTAAGCAAGGAGAGCTATTTAAAAATTTGTTTCATAGAATGCTCTCACACTGACCAATTGCCACGACTTCAATGTTCCATTTGTGCTCCCGCTTTGGGAAGTGAAGTTATAGAGTCATCGTAACTTAACGTTGTAGATCACCCCCACCATCTTGGTATGCCCTTTCCATTGATTTACACGGGAATTGTTTTACTCATTTAATGCCTCTCGGAAGTAGAATATTTAAGTTTGCTTTCACAAAATTTGTCTTGGTGGTTATTTTGACCCTTGTATAGTTTTTATTTGTGAAGTTTCTTCAAATATATAAGTATAATGTATTATTAATAGTTTGCTATATAAAACAAAATATGTAAACGGGAAATTATACCTTCCTTGTGTAAAATATTGCATTTCTATAAAATAGCATGAGTAAAGGAGAACATGACGATAAGCTGGGCAAAAACAGAAGTTAAAAGCATGCTCCTGAAAGATATAAGACGAGTAAAACAATTCCCATGTAAATCAATGGAAAGTGCGTACCAAGATGGCGGAGGTGATCTACACCGTTAACATTTCAATTTAATTAACAAACTCATTTAAATCATTATGAGGAAAAGAGATGCACTTTAAACTAGAAAAGAAACTGGCTTCGAAGCTTCAACCACTGACACTTCACTCAGAACATCTTATTTAACATCGTCACTTTCATTCCAGAATTAATAAGCTAACAGGACAGAAAACAGCAATAAAAAGTATAGTTAGGCTAACTGAAACCTTTAAAAAGTAAGTTTTAGAAAGAAACTAAGTTTTACTTCTTCAACAACTTATAATAATTGTTAAAGAGCTGCGTTTTGAAAATCAAAATATTTAGTGTTGGAACTTTTCTTTAGAACTGAAAGATTCATGCATTTAAAAAAATAAATACATACTTGTTACGGGTGTTGTAATAATAATAATAATAATACTCGACGATGTATTTGATTCAAAATCTTCTGCTGAATATTTATTTTTGCCACCAACTAACTTCTTACACGAGGATGAGACTTTTACTGCGTTGATCAGGGTTATAGAGTCCTCGAAGTGACGTCATACGAAGCTGAAGTGCCTACTTGAAAAACCCAGGTTTACTGCACGATAGGTGAGGCGACACCCAACTATAATAATAAAAACCTGGCCTAGGGTAGCGAGAAGCTACTCTAGCCGACTTTAGAAGAGTCGACTTAATAAAAGATTTGGTATAACTGCACGAAGCAATTTTTATTTATAAGACTTTATATATTCTTATAATCATATATTATATATATCCTATCCCCTGTAAGACCTTTTACATAGACTGTTACAATTGATATCTTGGCTAGTTAACTTTTGCTTCACAAATCTTTACTTAGTTTTGGCTCAGACTGTTTGAGACTTACTCTTCATTAGGCGTACAGATTTTCTAGTCTCCATTTTATGTTAGTTTCCATTCATAAATTACATTTAGAATTTCAGTTTCTTAGGTTGACATATATTACATTTTTGCATGACCTCTATCGAGCATATTTAGATATATATATTTACCTGGATTACTAACAAAAGACTAAAGCCAAAAGAGGGAAAATGGATTTTGACCATCCCTATCACTTTCACAACTTTGTACTTGTTTAAATGTTGGATCTTTTACAGGTTTTCTATCCAATAGACATGACATTTAGTTATATACATTATTTATTACAATTTAGATTAGTTATAACAATTATATTTATACTTTATCTCGTTGCCTCAATAATCAAGTTGCTTGGGCTTCTCATACCCAGCTTGCAGGTTACCAATCATGAGCCTAATACAGCCTGACATAATACCAATCATGATCCTAACACAGCCTTACATAATACCAATCATGAGCCTAACACAGCCTGACATAATATCAATC
>JAGDQP010019046.1:4375-35520 GCA_022664845.1 Lepisma saccharinum
TGGAGGTAATGAACAAAGACCTTTGTGCTCTAAATGATGGACAGATAAACACTACCTAATTTTAAACCTTCTAAAGACCAAGCCATCATTATAGCATACCAAAAGCACGCTTCAGAATTGAGTAGACTAACCCTTCCTCACGTTGTGTTGAACGCTTATAAACTAGAATATACTAAACAAGTGAGACATCTTTGGAGTCTTTATGGACAGCCAACTTACATGGAAAGCAAATGTATTCACATCACCAAGGAATTGTATGCTATGTTGTATCCTTTACAAAGATAAAACACTATATTTCAATAAGTCAAAATATTCATTTTATGCAGGCTTTAGCGCATTCATTATTTAACTATTGTGATCTAAGATATCACCTCACCCTATAAGTAATATTGTACTGGCGATAGCTGCTGAAACGACACAATCTGACGAACGAATAGTGAAGTAGATAAAGCGTGTCATAGCTGAGTCAAATAGGACACTCGATTATGCAGCAGTGCGTAGAAGATAAACGACCTACTCCACGATTTGGATGTATGGTTTGTGTTTGATACTAAATATGCATGGCAGTGCAGGATACAACATATGGCATTTCATGATATATGAATTTTTACCAGGGGCATCCAGCCTGAAAAGCGGCACGAAACATCAATGCCCTATATTATAACGCTGCTGTGGATGTGCGAAATTGCCAGAGATGGTACCCTTCTTATGGTCTGGGAACACCCTCATCTCAGATAAGCACGAGAAGCGAGCCTTGGGCAACGGAATAACGATCCCATGCGAGCAATGGTGTAGACAAACCCAGCGAACACTATTGAACAAATAGCCACCGAACTTCATGTCACTCATTCAACAGTTCATCATCATTTCCACGACATTAGGTGCGTGAGTATTATACCCGTCACCTGACTTACACTTTTTATTTAATCAAAATTTGATCTAAATCAAAAAGACTACGAGCTATATTATAATACCTTGAAGAACGTACTTTAGATAACATGGTTCTGGTAGGCCATACCTGACTGATAGCAAGGTGTCGATTTTCCAGGGCTGTACGATACGGGGTGTCACAGTTTTTGTTACGGCCCTTCTTTTTGCAACCTCTAAAAACTATGAAATGGTACGAAGCTCTTTTCTCATCCTCTATGAAAGGCTACAACCGCTTTTTCAACCCCTATTTAACATAGCAGAAATTACCTAAGTGCACGATTCTATAAAAAGTTATGAAGCTTTTTTCTACCCTAAAAATACACACTACTTAATATAGCACAAATTACAGAGGCTACGGCCCATCCCATATTTAACATAGCAGATATTATATAGACCTTATACCAACGCACGATAGCAGAGATATTTTTGCTACTCTTATTTAACATAGCAGAGATTACATGCCCTCTAGGATAGCCAACCCCTTTTTACCATACGAGAGATTACACAGGAACATATGCTAGTAGACCAGTGCACGATAGCAAATAAGGCTACGAATCCTTTGCAACACCTATTTAACATAGCAGAGATTACACAGGGATATATGAAAATACGTTATTTAACCCTATATAGTACGACAGTGCACGATAGTGGAGATAACATAAAATGCTACGAAGCCTTTCCAACCCCTATTTAACATAGGAGAAATTACACAGATACACAGGATTTAACCTAACAAAGAACAGCAGTGCACGATAGCAGAGATTTCATAAAAGGCTATGAAGTTCTCTTTTAACGGTCTACACATTTTCCCAACCCCTAGCAGAGTTTCCAATACGGCTACGGCTACGAACATAGCAGCGGAATATATGCTAGTTAACCTAACCCAAATAACATGGAATAGGAGGCTACGAAGCTCTTTTTCATTCCCTACACAGCACTCCATAGCAGCGATTACGTGTCCTCTAGGCTAGCTAACCTAACACAATATGCGGCTCCGAGGACTTTTTTGTATTCTAATGACAAATCTGAAGTCAGTTTTTATTCCTAACCCACACCTTACAACCAATAGTCAATAGTAGTAGGTAACTACCCAATATGAGTCTCTTGGCCACCCTACAACCAATGGTCAATAGTAACTACCCAATATGAGTCTGATACTACCTGGTCCCAAGTCAACAAGATGGTACTTAGGTCAAAGGTCAAATATTTAACCATGTATAACTCGTAAACGACGAAACATATTGAGATTCTATTTTCACATTTGGTATGAGGCCATTGAATAGTATATGATGAACTCGATCAAAAAGTCAAATATTTAAGCGTGTATAGATCGTAAACGACGAACCAAATTAAAATTCTGTTTTTACAGTAATGTGTATTTTGGTGTGCTAATGTCAAATTTGAAGTCAGTTTGCTAACTTCGCTCCCCGTGGTCGTAGAATTATGAAACTTATACTGCATTTTATCTTAGTCACTGGAATGTTAAATATGAAAACTGGATATTTCTACCTTTTGCTGCTTACGAGATATGATGGTTCGAATTTTGTTGAATTTTTACATTTTAGCCGCAGAGATGAGAAGTTCGCACATTGTATGTTATTTGGGTCGGTAACGCCGAATTTGTAAACAGCTTTTTTTTATTGATGCTTCCAAAATATAGCGGTTCGAACTTTCGACTTTTAGACGCAGAATAGAGAAACTCGCAGCTTATATGTTATTTCGCTCGGTAATGCACAAGGTGAAATTTGCTTCTCTCTACCTATTCTCACTTCCAAGTTATGGCGGTATGATTTTGTCGAATTTTGACACTTTAGACGCAGAATTGAGAAACTCGCAGATTATATGTTATTTGGGTCGGTGGTGTCGAATGTGAAATATTCTTCTCTTTGCCACCTTTACTTTCGAAAATATGACTGTTCAAATTTTGCTTTTTCGGTCCCAGAACTACGATACTCGCAAATTATATGTTATTCGCATCGGTGGTGCTTCCTTAATATTGCAGTTCGAATTCAGAAACTCGCAGATTGGGTCGGTGATGTTTGCTTTTTTCCAACATAGCAGAGATTGCACAGGGTTTCCACCTTAGTCTACATTGTAACTGAACTTGTTTCGCGCCAGGGAATATTTTCAGAATGGTCAAATGCACAAAACCTTGAATGCATCTATTATTTCGTAGCTGTCCATATATTCGCCATGAACCGTATTAAATTCACCAGGCTGCAGGAAAGCGGGGTAAATGTAATAATTACTATACTCACAAGTATGTAGGTGAAATTAATGCGAGACTCGCATTTTTTCAGCAAAACTCATATAAGCAGTTACACAAAAAATAATATTTTCTTTGATCTTTGACGATATGCTAAACGTCGAACATAAACTCAATGCGCATGCCGTGATTTGCTGGAAAATTACAGACCGACGTGGTGTTGGAGGAGGTATTAAATGTGAAATTCCACGCTATCTACTCAGATTGTACTTTAATGGATGTACTATATTTTTTCTTTCGACAAATTGGGAGTATGCGTTGAATGTACAACAGGTAGTCCCACCCCAATGAGAATAATGACGGGCGAAAATTGAATTACATTCGGAGAATATTGCTCCCTTTCCTGCCCGTGTTTTTAATTTACATGCATTACTATCTACGCTCTCCAAGATATGACGGTTCAAATTTTGCTTTTTTTGTCCCAGAAATATGAAAGCCTCAAATTTTATTATTCGGGTTGGTGATGCTTCCATGATATGGCAGTTCGGGGTCGGTGGTGTTTGCTCTTTTCCCAACATAACAAAAATTACACAGGGCTTCCACCTTAGTGTAAACTGTAGCTAAACACGTCTGGCGCCTGGACCATTAGTGGTGGTTGAGAAGGCCTGTAGTGAATAAAACACCTTGAATGCGTCTATTATTCAGTAACTACTCATATATTCACCGGGGCTGCAGGAAGCGGGGTAATTAATCTGAAGCATAATGTGATTAGCAAAATTATTCGGACCATGTAGAGTTTGTACTAAATATCGAAGTTATTAGAAACATAATCTGTTACAGCCAAGAAAAAACAAACAAGTAGTCAATGCCAAAACAAAATAATGTTACCTTCGGAAGGAATGTGAGACGTTTTCCAGCTGCATTTCGGTGTTTTCTAATTTCAATGGAGATATAAGACACACAAATACTGTTTTTCGACACTGTTTTAGTAGAATTCACCCTAATATCAAATGTTTGTAGATTTGAATTGCTAAATAAAACATGCGAAACGTGCGTGAGACGTCTTCAAACTCATGTTTACTGAGTGTTTTGAGGATAGTTTACTTGTGTTTTTGCCATTAAAGTACCACTTCGGAGGGTCATATTTAGCTATAAATAACATGAAAGAGACATTTTAGCATGTTATTCAGGTACAAAATAGTATTTCAACTGTAAAATAATAATAATGTATCGTGGAAAAAAATCAATCGGGGAATATTCTAAGAATTTATATGGTAAAAACGTGACAAATGTGAATACCTCGCTTCGTACGTAATTTTCTCAGATGAAAGTTGTGAATATTTTTGGTGTTTGAATATATATATATATTGAGAAAAGTGACATTTGAACACATGGTTTAAGTAAAAACAACGGTAATGAAACACAAAACAGCTTAATTAAGAGTCCGTGTTTGGCGAAAGAGACATTGGAACATAATTTTTGAGGAATCATGAAATTCGAAAATAGTTGAATAATGCAATATTGGAGAGAGTTTACTTAGATTTTCTCGGAAAGGAACTTACGCAGGTGTATATTAAATATGGAATTAAGGTTAATTGATTAAAGATGTTTGTATTTCACGCTCTGCGACAACGTGCAGCCAATATTTCAGTATTTGTAGCATGTATACTTAAAGGAGAAATAATGCATTTACATAATCACGACATAGGTTGAAAACTGATATTTGAAATACGTTTAGCATAATTTTAGGTAGAATCTAGCCTCTGTATACTAAATTCTGTAGAAAGACAAGCAGTGTTTGAAGTACTTTGATTGAAACGAAAGCTAGAGAGGACTAACTTTACCAGGAGAAGGCTACTTTAAAAAAACTGCAAAAATGTGATCTATAGGAACGCTTGTTGATTCAATTGAACTGTTTCGCACCCCATAATTTAATTTATACGACATGTCTTTCTCTACTGACTAAAATGCTTTTAAACTAGCTGCTGCTCGGTTTTATAGTATTTGTGCATGTATAGATAGAGATATTTCACTTCCTGTAAGGAGCGAAAGAACGGTATGACTTTATTGTTAGAATACTCTCCAACTACACGGGAAACTGCTTGTCGGTTAAGAACACTACTTAGTTTTTTATAGACACTTACGCATTTCCAAAAATCAGTCTGGTAACTAGTGTGGAATAAATATAAACTGTTCAGAGATAAGCTGAAAAAGTTATATTTGAGTTAGCAATGACTTTTTGGGGTCCATAAAAAGCCTGTCCCCTCTCACAAGTTCAAAAACACTGTCACACTGTGTAATAATTGGTTAATTACTTTTCGTGGTAAATTTGTTACCCTATTCTTCTTTCAATATTTTTAAATTATAGAAGTTATTATGCGTAACCACATGCACATAATTCGAAGTACCTTTGTTTTCTGAGGCCATTCAAATTAAAGGAATATACTGTTCCGGCACATAAATTGGACGGAATTTTAGGTATTTTAACCTGTTTCTCTAGAACACTATGCACATTATTGCCTTTATTTTGAGAGTGTCCATGTATAAGGAATTTATGTGTAATACTTCTAATATTCCAGTTATTTACTACATATAAGTAACTGGCAAGTAAATACTTATTCTTCTGTAGCCCCGTACAGTTATTTGAATTAGTGCTTGACTCTATTCCTGAGAGTGTTTTTAAGTAATTAAAGACACAGCTTCCAATTTCAATAACAGTCCACGTTCGTGACATTTTAAATCACATGTTATGAAATCGTAGCAATTTTGAAATTCGTCCTCTTAGTACTGACATTACTGCCATCAGGTCGTATACAACAACATGGTATACGTTGTTCGCAATTCCATTACTAAATACTGTAGTTCTTTCTGTTTTGCTGCCCACTGGGTTTTTCTCGGAATGAAGAGAAAGATATTAAAAATGTGGTTGAACATACTTGATGTTACAAATGGTAGGTGGTGCCTGTCGCGTTTTTTCTTTATAATTACAATGCAATTCTGCCAAACTTTTCCCACTCTTAATATATGCGCGTTTTGTTTGAGCTCTCAAATAATGTCTTGGGTATAGAATTGGTAAACCTTCGTGAGTTTTCTTTAATTTCATAATTGACTGTTTGTTGGTGTTCGTGTTTTACTTGTCTTCATTAAAGCTGGGCCGAATTGGTGTATTATGCCATGAAAAAAAAATTTTTGCACCCTCTAACATGGTCATTATTGACCACAGAATAGAATGCCGAATATTATATGTGTTTGGATATTGATATTAGGTTTTGATTGTTTCAGTGCTTGGTAAGATAAATTCTCTTTGCCTCTTAACGATACTAAGGTTTTTAGTATTTTTCAAAAACTCCCTCTCATTGTTTTTTATTATTTACTACAACCCAATTTGCATTTTTCTTTGTAAGGTGGAGGAATATTTTTTTTTACTTTTTTAAGAATTAAATGCACGCTTCTCCAGAATTTCTTAGCAATTTAGCTTTCTTAGTTCCTTCTCTTTTTAACTATTTTCGCAGTTTCTAGTTAATTAGATTTATTTTTGTTTCAACATGGCGGTCAGCACTAACAAAACAATTATGAACATTATTAGAAATATTGGCACTGTCAGGAGAACTAATAATAAATTTTCAATAAACATCTAAATTATTAATATCATTGTTGTTACTATTTATGTCAGATGAGTAATAATATTATTTTATCACTCAATTTAATTAAATGTAAAATAGTAGGACACTCGAAATTACTTGTCACTGTAAACAGCTCTTTCTTATGTTTCTGGACATAACAGCTATAACCGTCCACTGTGGAATGTTAGCTAAAGTACTTTCAAGTTGAGAATAGTTATTATTTTGTGCATTTAAAAATAAGTCACTACTTTTGGTATTACTCATTAATATAGGAACACTACTTTCTACTAATTGTGGAGTGGTTATAGTCAAACTTGTACGGGGATGTATAATAATAAAATAATTTAGCACTGTGGTGTTATGTTGTGTCACCTAACCTTCCAGGAATTCTTTATTCGTGTATTTCGCAATTTCAAATTTTAAAATAACAACAAATCAACTTTGAATATTCATATTTAATAGCCTACTAAATTAAGATAAAATTTATAATAGTGTATTAAAGGCAAAGAGAATTTATCTTAGCAAGCACTGAAACTATCAAACCCAAATATCAATACCCAAATACGTCAATTTTGAAATTAAAGAGAGCGCAATAACGTTTACAAATTCTATACCCATGACATTATTTAAGAGCTCAAACCAAACTCGAATATATTTAAAGTGGGGAAAGTTTGGGAGAATTGCATTGTAATTATGAAGAGAAAACGCAACAGATACCACCTACTATTTGTAACATCAAGGATTTTCAACCGCATTTTTTAATATCTCGTTTCTCATTCCGGGAAAAACCCAGTGGGCAGCAAAACAGAAAGAACTTTTTCGTAAAGAAATTGCGAACAACGTATACCATGTTGCTGTATACGGCTTGCAGGCAGTAATGTCAGAACTGAGAGGCCGAATTACAAAAATTCTACAATTTCACAACATGTATCCTTAATTACCTCAAAACTCTCTCAGGAAAAAAATCAAACACTAATTTAAATAACTGTACGGGGCAGCGGAAGAATAAGTATTTACTTGCCAGTTACTCATATGCAGTAAATAACTGGAATATTAGAAGTATTACACATAAATTCCTTATACATGGACACTCTCAAAATAAAGGCAATAATGTGCATAGTGTTCTAGAGAAACAGGTTAAAATACCTAAAATTCCGTCCAATTTATGTGCCGGAACAGTATATTCCTTTAATTTGAATGGCCTCAGAAAACAAAGGTACTTCGAATTATGTGCATGTGGTTACGCATAATAACTTCTATAATTTAAAAATATTGAAAGAAGAATAGGGTAACAAATTTACCACGAAAAGTAATTAACCAATTATTACACAGTGTGACAGTGTTTTTGAACTTGTGAGAGGGGACAGGCTTTTTATGGACCCCAAAAAGTCATTGCTAACTCAAATATAACTTTTTCAGCTTATCTCTGAACAGTTTATATTTATTCCACACTAGTTACCAGACTGATTTTTGGAAATGCGTAAGTGTCTATAAAAAACTAAGTAGTGTTCTTAACCGACAAGCAGTTTCCCGTGTAGTTGGAGAGTATTCTAACAATAAAGTCATACCGTTCTTTCGCTCCTTACAGGAAGTGAAATATCTCTATCTATACATGCACAAATACTATAAAACCGAGCAGCAGCTAGTTTAAAAGCATTTTAGTCAGTAGAGAAAGACATGTCGTATAAATTAAATTATGGGGTGCGAAACAGTTCAATTGAATCAACAAGCGTTCCTATAGATCACATTTTTGCAGTTTTTTTAAAGTAGCCTTCTCCTGGTAAAGTTAGTCCTCTCTAGCTTTCGTTTCAATCAAAGTACTTCAAACACTGCTTGTCTTTCTACAGAATTTAGTATACAGAGGCTAGATTCTACCTAAAATTATGCTAAACGTATTTCAAATATCAGTTTTCAACCTATGTCGTGATTATGTAAATGCATTATTTCTCCTTTAAGTATACATGCTACAAATACTGAAATATTGGCTGCACGTTGTCGCAGAGCGTGAAATACAAACATCTTTAATCAATTAACCTTAATTCCATATTTAATATACACCTGCGTAAGTTCCTTTCCGAGAAAATCTAAGTAAACTCTCTCCAATATTGCATTATTCAACTATTTTCGAATTTCATGATTCCTCAAAAATTATGTTCCAATGTCTCTTTCACCAAACACAGACTCTTAATTAAGCTGTTTTGTGTTTCATTACTGTTGTTTTTACTTAAACCATGTGTTCAAATGTCACTTTTCTCAATATATATATATATTCAAACACCAAAAGTATTCGCAAGTTTCATCTGAGAAAATTGCGTACGAAGCGAAGTATTCACATTTGTCACGTTTTTACCATATAAATTCTTAGAATATTCCCCGATTGATTCTTTTCTACGATACATTATTATTAATTTACAGTTGAAATTCTATTTTGTACCTGAATAACATGCTAAAATGTCTCTTTCATGTTATTTATAGCTAAATATGACCCTCCGAAGTGGTACTTTAATGGCAAAAACACAAGTAAACTATCCTCAAAACACTCAGTAAACATGAGTTTGAAGACGTCTCACGCACGTTTCGCATGTTTTATTTAGCAATTCAAATCTACAAACATTTGATATTAGGGTGAATTCTACTAAAACAGTGTCGAAAAACAGTATTTGTGTGTCTTATATCTCCATTGAAATTAGAAAACACCGAAATGCAGCTGGAAAACGTCTCACAGCCCTTCCGAAGGTAACATTATTTTGTTTTGGCATTGACTACTTGTTTGTTTTTTCTTGGCTGTAACAGATTGTTTCTAATAACTTCGATATTTAGTACAAACTCTACATGGTCCGAATAATTTTGCTAATCACATTATGCTTCAGATTAATTACCCCGCTTCCTGCAGCCCCGGTGAATATATGAGTAGTTACTGAATAATAGACGCATTCAAGGTGTTTTATTCACTACAGGCCTTCTCAACCACCACTAATGGTCCAGGCGCCAGACGTGTTTAGCTACAGTTTACACTAAGGTGGAAGCCCTGTGTAATTTTTGTTATGTTGGGAAAAGAGCAAACACCACCGACCCCGAACTGCCATATCATGGAAGCATCACCAACCCGAATAATAAAATTTGAGGCTTTCATATTTCTGGGACAAAAAAGCAAAATTTGAATCGTTATATCTTGGAAAGGTTAGATAATAATAAGAATATTTCAATTTATAAATTTCCGTAAGATTCAATTCAAAGTAAGATTGATTCTGAAACGCAAGTTGTTCTTTCAAAACATTAGTATTGTAATTTCTATAGTTGATTGTATATGTCCAGACAGTGTCATATTGCAATGAGTACAAACTCCAGTCTACACGTGAGTCCAAAGGGCAATGTTAACATCTGCAAGATTCAAGTCACGTTGCAGTGAGTAAGGTAATACAAAGTTCACCTAAATAGGCAGATCATATTATGCTAAAACATCAGAGCAAAGTTTCCATCAAGTACGTAATAGACCTGGCTCAGCATCTCAAGTATCGCTGAACACGGAGTGCGAAATACTAGAAAGTTCATCAACTGTAAAGTTCCTAGGCTGTGATTGGACAAGAAGTGATTAGCTAGAGCCGAGAGGTGTGGTTAAGGTACACAGTGATCGGCTAACATCAAGGATAGTAACAACAAACTTTTGAATATAAACTTCATACACGAAACGGTGTTATGCTAGTGTGATACGATTATGCCTTGTTCAGATATCATTTACACGCTGGTTATCTCAGAGAGCTTGTCAGTATTACTTCACGAGAGACTGATAACATCAACAAGCGCTACAATAGACTCGAATCAGCTCTAGGAGTACACTAGAAATACAGAAAATCTAACATCTCTGTCTTTTTGTTCCTTCAATAACTTAGGTTAGTTGGAGAACAATCATTCTTGTTTGCTTGACTAATTACTATTGTTTACTGTTTTTGCTATGTTATACGTTGTGGTTTCTTAGATATTTATAATCAGAACTTATTCCTTCGTTCTCCTGCCTTATATATCAATATCCCAATATGTATATTCGAGATTAAAGTATATGCCATACACAGTTGAATTCGTATGTTTAACCACAATTGTTTGCGTTTAGTTGTCTACTCCCATTAGGACAGCATCGTTTGGTAGAAATTATCTGAGCCTTCTTGCTTCGCCCTTTAACAACTTTACGTATTTTTGCTCTACTCAGTAACATACAGTTTGCGAATACGTCACTAGGGACACGGGATTTCCAAACTTTTGGTACAATTAAAACTTTATTATGAGAAAAATATATAATATTTAAGATTTGTTGATGTTGCGCTTTTCATCACTAACATGCTTTTTCGTTTTATATATACATGCAAGACGTATATATATATATATATATATATATATATATATATATATATATATATATATATATATATATGCAAGACGAAATACAAAAATGGATAGGGTTAATGTCCTGAATTACAAAAAATAAACAAAACTTCTATATAAAACTTAGTTGACGCGAAAGCGAAAAGAGGCGAAAATTCAGTTTTAAGAATGTCTCCACAAGGCCCGGAATCGCTAAAAATAGTAATTAATGAGGAGGCATGCAACGTTATCTGCTTTTAGCAACAGTCCCGTACAAGTCCTCTTTGTCCATTTTATGTTCTAGCACGTGGAAATGCTTTCCGAAACTTGGCCGCTTGACTTCTGAGTTTGCTATTTCACCTGTTCCGTATAATACAAGATGACCCTATTTTACGCGTCCCGGAAAATCTGTGTTTAACCCTTAATATATCAATAATTTTAAAAAATAAACAGTTATAATCCCTTTTTCAACTGTTTACTATGCAGACTGGCGCGTAGATTTTTTTCAAGCCCCAACACTAGACCTGGGGATAGAAATATAATACTCCCGGGTTTTGTTTTTGTAGTAGCTAATACTCTGCACAAATAATTCAACACTTTTCGGTATCCCAGTGCTACCAATTTTTGTGCTAAATCAACGCCGGTTTTGTGTGATTTCTGTGATCCTAGACTGTGACAGTGGTAGCATGGCACTCTTCATTGTTCTGAATCAGCCTAAGCAACACCTTTATTGTTTTGAATGACTGAAATAAGCACCGTTTGTTGTGTTGATTCAAAAGCAACGACAAGAATGGTGGTCTCCCAGGGACATAGAATTATTTTTGCAATGCAAATACCAACCATGTTTAGGAACTTTAAATATCAATATTCCGCATGCCAGTGCTTTTGGAGTGTGAGCATTCGCAAGCAAGATTTTTTGTGCGTCCTTTATTAATATTAAGGTTCTAAATTACACATGTAGTCATGTAATAATACAGGAATTAATTAGTTACTTTCATTTTAAGTTATTTCAGGTTTGTCCCGTATATTTTGGTAATGTCCCATACTTTTTTGCCGAGCATCCCGTAATTTATTCGTCAAAAAGTACCAACCCCAAACCCCTTTGCATTTATGTAAGTATCTATGTTTCTGTCTCTTTACCATCTTACGGTCCAGAAGAGAGCCGGAAAGAGACTGTGTAAAAAATGTGAAAAGAATATATATATTTATATATATATATATATATATATATATATATATATATATATATATGTGTGTGTGTGTGTGTGTGTGTGTGTGTGTGTGTAATATGCCAGCATATATAGGAACTGAAAAATGAAAATAATTATTTTCAAGAATTTTCTAAACCAGATAGTTGTTTCATAGAAAGAGGCATGCTGTTGATAAGACACTAAAACCTTTCGTGATTACCCTGGCAAATAAACACACAGGCAACTTGCAAAAATACGTTTTAATCGAAACGTTTCCTTCAATATCTAGGTCTACATAACGAACGACTACACAGGTGAGAAAAAGGAAAAGAAAAAAAGCGATTCAGTGTTTCAATAGTTTCCCCAGATTCAACATCCTTTTATCTTTGATCAACGTTCCTATTAATCAAACCACATCACGTTCGACAGTTCCGTCTAGCAATCTTTGGGGTTCTTTCAGTTATCGTCAACTTCGAGTAGTCAGTTTTTAATATGACCTTTGACACTTTTTCACATTTTCCCTTTTCCGACCTGTAACGTCCTTACCGTTCGCTCCATTGAGCCTCAGAACCGTTTCATGTCTTGGAAACCGGCCGAAAATTTGACTTTAGTCTTCCTATCCTTCGAAAAACGTTCTTCCTTTTATTCTTTGACGAAAATATTTTCTGCTTCATTAACTTCATTGGCGGTGAACTCCCTGCAAATTCTCTGTCCTGGATCCTTTACGTTGGTTATAAATCTTCTGATCCAAGTGGCCGTTTGTAGGACCCTGTATTTCGAGAAATAAATACAGCACCAAGTATCCTCTTCATTACCAACGAACAAAGAAACAACTAAAACTCTCTTCTTCTGGCAATTCACCGCTTCTCCATTTACATTAACTGTAGACATCGGCCAGCCATCTTCCTTTTGGCATTATCTCAAATGCCCACCTAAAACGGATACTGGTTAATTTATAACCTCATTTTCGGACACGATCATGTGCTCCCACTCTCTAAGTTCGAAATGTCTTTCTGCCATAATAGTGCTTGTTTGTTCGATGAAGACGTCTAACTCCTTTTCTGAATCAACAGACGCGACACAATTGTCCACATACATAGAACGTTTACTTTTTCAACTACACATGGGATCGATTGATTATACTGTATCAAGTGAGAATCTATCACATTATATAAAGTGAAAGGGCTACAATTAACTCTGAACACAAATCTACGATGCGGGAGAACTTTAATTTCCTCTTTTTCGTAATCTTTCCACCATAGAAAACGTAAGAAATGACGATCTTCTTAATCAACATCGATTTGTAAAAGAGCCTGTAAGTTCAAGAACACAACAGGAATAAGTTCCAACATGTTAGGACCTTTTGCCAAACATTCATTTAGGGAACAAGACACCTTTACCTTGCATGAGCCATCAAAAACGGGTGTAACACTAGTAGTGGAATTAGACTTGAAAACTCCTCGATGGGACAAGTAATGTCCATGATTTTCCAATTCTTCTTGAGGCACTCCTTGCACGATACCTTCTTTAACGTACTGTTCAAAAACAGCGTTGTTATCGTCAAGTTTCCCTTGTTTCATTAGCTTCTCACTAACTTTTATCAGTCCTTTCTCTGCTAACTCCTTGTTGTCGGGAAGCTCCACACCCTCATTCAGCCATGGTAGACGCACTTCGTAAGTACCTTCTTCATTGACAAAAACAGATTTTTTTAAGTGATCCAGCCAGCACTGCTGCCTCAGCATCATCTCTGTTCAAAGTTTTTCTCTGGTCAGAGATTCCTATAGCTTCTAACTTTCATAAGTCGGCCAAACCGGGGATGCGATTAACATAGTGAGTGACAACATTGAACTAACACTGTCTTCCCTCATGTTTATTAATTTTCTTATCAGCACCCAACCTAATAATATTTGGATAGTCGTTAAACCACATTTCAAGCGACGTACATTTTCACTGTAAAATATTCCCACGACATCAGCTCCTAGCAGTATCTCGATGGCTAGACAGCCTACTCCGCTGTCTGTAATGTCTATCTGTTTTTCTTCTAACTCCCCCATCCAGGCATGATTTTTGGAAATGCACTACAAATTGTGTGTTAGTCCCAAAAATTGGATTTCCACTTAACCTTACCGGCATTATTATTCACGCGAATATTAAAAGACTGATACACTTGCTTCTGTGAAGAACCACCACCAAATAAAGCATATACCACTTGTTCAGTTCTAACAGGTTTATAATTCATTTCCTTTGTGGTACTCGATAAAATGTACGGCCTCTGTGAACCTGAGCCAAGAAGAGCTCTTACGTCTTGCTAAAGTTTGCAGCACTACATCTGAACAACACTGATTAGCCAAAGAAACCTTTGGTTTCTCTTCTTCCCCTTCTTTTACTTCACTGTTGTCTTTGTGCTGCTTAGAAGTTAGTTGTCTTTGAAAGCGAGATCCGCCATTTCGCGATTCGGCTAATCGCGTATTTGTAAATACTTTCTGTACGTTTATCTTTGGATGGTTAATAGTTCTCTAGGATATATGGATCTAATTCATTGTAGGCATTCCTGGAGGAAATTTAATACTTAATTAACATGTGGAAATTCCGCTTATATTAGAAAGATTCGAATGCTAGACATACTCTAGTTCCTAAGATTTGTATTAAATGCGAAGTGTATTTTATTTGATTTGACTGAAATTAGACTTGTGTTATAGAAATATTCGAAGTTATAGGATATCAGTTTAAATAAGAAAGTTATTATGCATTGCAAGTTGAGAATTATTTGCAATGAACATTACGATATTTTTATTGTTGATTACACATTTTTTAAACAAAATTATTTCATGCATTTCTGATCAAGGTTAATTGATATACATACCCATTATCCTCTAGCGAGAGCAAATTATTTACGGGGTCTTGCGTAAGAATCCCGCCCATGTGACAAATCACTAGACATATTCTTGGCTGTATGACATTTTTGTTAACCCAACAGGCTTGTTCGTAAGCAAACCTTAATTACAGAAATTTTGATCCACCGGAGGGGTAAATCGAAGAAGGTATGTTATACAAACCAAAACCCAGAATCATATTCTGAGCAATTGGTACCTTAAATATGAGCCTTTATATTACGAGTTGTTTGTTTTTTCAGAATTATGTTCTCGCTAGGTATGAAAAAAAAAGAAAGGAAATGTTAAATTTTGAGCATTAATGTCATGTTCTTGAATGATGTGTCGTGTCTGCAATTTAAGATAAATTTATTTTGTTTTCTACGAGGTTGTAATTGTTATGTTGATTTTCTCTTTGCTTAAGTCGTTTGAGGAAACATATTTCCCTAAAATTTCTTGTTTGTGGGAAAGGAAAGTTCGTTCAGGAAATTGGTTATATTTCGTAGTTTTATACAATTAATGTGTGTTTGTTAGTAACATGAATCAAAAACCTGAAATGAGTCATTTACCAGTTATGAGATCTCCACCTGATTTTAGCAGGCGTTACGAAGCAGCTGTTGGCTCAACGCAGTAGGTGCTCGTAATATCAACAATTTAGACTTCCTTGCTTCTATAGCTGATAGAGTTCTAGCGAACGAACAAGGTTTCAATGGCGATCCTCAAGTTAACAATTCGCGTGAAACAGAGGTTAAAGCTAGGATAGGTGAAAGTTAATCACGATTCCTGAACATAAGGCATGAAGTTCTTGATCATTCCATAGAACATGATCGTTTCGGGAAATTCAACGTGAAGCCCACAAACCAGTGCAAGTCGAGTTGAGCAATGCTTTACATGTAGGTTCACGTGGTGTTCCTTTAGATTCTGATATTGTAAACAAAAAGTAAATCGACAGAAGCTATAGTTAGTATACCGTTTCCACAAGGTGAGAATAACCAAGGCCATTTAATGCATACTGGAGGAAAGGAGAATAAAGTTGGTAGTGTGTCAGTCAATCGTGTTAATGTTCAAAGAGCCATTCACCAAGGTCTTTTGTATCTTCAACTAAGTTGTTAGACAACTCTAGCTGCCAATTTTTGAAATGTTAGTGCGGAAATTTCCAGTTCGTAGTGGGAATGATGACTTGAAGTTATATGAGTTTTTAGTTGCTGTATATAAAATATACAAGCTAAATTTGTTTCCTCTCGAATCATTGCTTATGTCCGTAATTGGTAAAAGTACAGGTGAATTAAATGCAGAACTTCTTAATTTGATTGGAATTGAATCTGATTGGTTATCCACGACTCGCCAAATACTGTGTAAATATCTCTCCTCTTTAAATGTAAGGAATATTAACAATTCCTATATGTGTAGAATATAGAGACGGGACAAAACTATTACAGAATATATAAAGACATAGCAGACTGTTACCAGATGCTGTTTGAATTGTTAAACGAATCTTTGTTTATACATATCTTAATGACTGGAATGTGTCCTTCGATTAGATACGAAATTTTTCGGTATACTGTTCCTAATTCTTTAGAGGTAGTTAGAGAAGCATTGATGAAATATGAAATTGTATTAAAGGCTAAGTTTAAATACGATAGCCTCTCTAAACAAATGGTGGTGCAAGAACGAAAAAAATACAATGTTACATGTTTGCAGCGAATCACGCTAAGAAACAATGTCCTGTATATAACCATCATGTCATCCGTTAGCGGGTGTTCTGTCGGGAACAAAGTAAAAAGGGTGCTCAGAATCAATTCACCGCAAGTAACCAATATCAGCAAAATTCCATTGATCCTAATTCAAGTCGTAATAAAGATTTTCAAAAAAGAAAACAAGAAATTACTGAAAATCACATATTAGCTTTTAGGCGAGTGTGAAGCATCTATTGATACATGCAGTTCCATTTCTATTTGTTCCCAACGATTAGTATTTGAACTTGAAAAAGAAAGGCGGTTGGAATACCGAGACGGATATTTTAAAGGACAGGGAATCGAGAAGTTTGAAGTGACTTTAACGAAACGTGTATTTCTACCAGTTAATTTTGGAAAATTTAGACTTTACTACAAGTCCTACGTCGAAAATCAGCTGAGCCCTGATATACTTATAGGCATCGATTTTGCAGAAGATAAAAAGTGTAAAGTAGACATCCCCTCCAAAACTTTCTCTCTTGAATGGCAAATATTATTATTTGAAAAGTTTGTGCCCATTATCGACTCCAGAAATATTCCCAGTACTGATTGTTAGGTCTGGTGGAGTGGCGAACTAGTTCGTTCCAATCTCTAAGAACATTACTACAGGACCAACATTGGCAAACTTTGAGGAGAATTATCCCTAGAAGAGGAGAACGGCGGTGGTTCTGATTCGGAGTGGTCCGGAGTCCAGTTTGCTGATAGTGATCTACATCAAACTAACCCCGGGATAGTACCAGCGGAAGGAGTAGTATCCACGTCAGCGGATCTATCATTACTGGAGACTGACCCCAGTCTCAACCAATATATCAAAAGGTTAGTACAGGACTATAATGATGTATTTACCGACCGGTCCGATATACTAGAACACTATGAATTAGATCTCCAAGTTACAGAAAATCCACCAGTGCGTTTGAAACCATACCCAGTGACTCGAGCCGATCGAGAAGCATTCGATCCCATATTCGATGACTGGATTAAATATAGTAGGGTGGAAAAGAGTAGGAGTAGTTGGGTTTCACCCTGTTTTCTCGTTAAGAACACAGAGAAGATCAGACCTGTGATAAATCTCAATGAAGTCAACAAGCATCTGATGTACACCGTACAACCAATCCCCGATATGAAAGATGTGTTATCTTGTCTACCTAAGGTAATATCTACTCAGTCTTTTATGTAAATCAGACGTACCTCCAAATTCCGATTAGTGAAAGATCTCGTTAATACATTGGCTTTTTAACGCATCGAGGACTTTTCGATTTTTGTTATAGTCCATTTGAATTAGCTGCTGGTTCGTTTGCATTAACCGAAGTAATGTTAGACATGTTTTATGACTTGAGCTATGAAAGAGTTACTAATTTTTTATAATATTCTGCAAGTGTCTAATGATCTTGATGAACATAAACATAAAATGCGTGGAGTGATAAACATTTTGAAGGGAAGAGGTGTTACCCTCAATATGAAAAAATCTGTATTTGTGCAGCGTAAAATTAAGTATCTAGGTTTTTGCATCCATGACAGAAACATGGAAATTGACGAAGAGCGTTAACAAACAATTATGGATATCCCCCGTCCAAAAACAGAAGGGGACTATTGCGCTTTATAGGCAAGCTGGATTTCGTGTCCAAGTTCATTACCGGATATCAAGATGTTATATCAAGATTATTCGGAATATAAGCTACTTCCTCTGGATAACTCAATTCTCAGAAATATGCAACGAGATCCTATTGCTAACATATATATATATATATATATATATATATATATATATATATATACTTCACCTCATAGCAAACCTATTGATAAATTACTTTGAATCTTAATGCGACCTCAACACCTAATGGATCCTGACAACCCCTACAACTATGCAAAGCCTCAACCTACACCTATTCGAAACAAACCGAACACCACGGATGACCTGACATATACATTGGCCGAATTAATTTTAATGGTCGTCAAGAATAACTCCAACCAGAAGCCATACTACAAAATGAACGGAAAGAACAATAACAAGAAATATAATAACAGTAAGAGGAAAAATAGAGGCTATAAGGAAGGAAAACACGGCAATAGGAAGGACACGAATGAACAAAATAATAACGGGACAGTTACTGTGTGTACTGTCGGCTTCAAACGTGGTCATTCTGTCCATATATGCTGGCACAAGGACAAAAAATCGTGAAACTAAATAGTGAGCCCCAGGTCCGAAAACCCAAGGACCTTAGAGCGCAGACAAAAAAGGAGAAAGTCAAACAGAAGACCCAAGGACCTGTCGCAGCGGAATCAAAGCTCAAGAAAGACAACAAGGAGTAAGTGAAACAGGAGACCCAAGGACCTTCCATTCCCCACTCAAAGAACGTGAAAGGTAATTAGAAAACCCAAGGACATGTCGTCAAAGACTGAACTTGTCAACTAAGAATTTACAACTACTGAATCTCCAAGAGTGCAAGTCAAAAAGAAGACGCAAGGACCTGTCGCTGCTGAATCCACAGCAAACATTTATTCTATTCAGTAAATGCGGAAAAGAGAGAGACAGCTCGTATCACACGGAACAAAATAAATCTTTAATTCAAGTCAAGGCAAATTATAATTCAATACCAATCATAATAGATACGGCCTCTAGTATTTCCCTGTTGTCCAAATTTCAACTACGAAAGAAAGGCAAGCCAATTCCTTTTTAACTCACATTAAAGGAATAGCTGGAAAACTGCTCACACTAACTTATATAGCATTGAGTAAATCCTACCTCAAAAAATAAAATTGTTCAAAAATGCTCCAGTGTCGTATAACGACCAGAATTTAGAGATTACTTAAATTTTAGAACAAAAAGAAAGCGACCTGGATGATGTTTATAACTATCGTTCAAAACAGCAAATTGAAGAGAGACACAGGAACACTGAAAACACTTTTTGACCTTTCACTTTCCGACATTAATACAGATCTAACTGAAAAAATAAGGTAAATATTCCAAAGCTTCTCTATAACTATCGAGACGTCTTTGCTCGTCGTCCAAGAGGCATTTCGTACATTAAAGGGCACGTGTACCCTTTCAAGATCAATAAGGCTGCAACATTTCATAAGAGGTCACCGCCAGTGCCCCCTGGGGTTCGGGCACAAGTCGATTCGCAATTACATGACCTTCTGACAGCAGGAAGTACCCGAGAAACGTCGACGAGAGAAATTCTTCACCTCTGTTGAAACTAAAAAGCGTAATCACAAGGAGTTCCGCTTGGTACTAAATGTACAGGGCTGTAATACTTTTATAAAGTATTTATCTCTACCATTTCAAAATACGGAAGATGTGCTACCTAGCATACGTGGTTTAATCAGCAAAATAGATATATCTGCATCATGCCATCAAATTATATTGCACCTATGTTCATAGAAATATATGACTTTTGAAGTTCCACATACAAGAATAAGCATTAAGTTTCAAAGATTTGTGATGGGCAAATTTTCGTCAGCACAGACTTTGTCCATAGTCACCAGAATATTCTTACAAGGCCTACAAAATACGATTACTAGTTTCGCTGATAATTTGGTGATTAGTGACTATACAGCTGAACAACAGTTTGAACATTTCAAATTACTTTTTAACGTCTGCGAAAACATTATTTTTGCGCTTCCCCACGGAAAGTTTTTTCTTTTGAACTGGATGTCCTGGGTTTCCGTATACCTGGTTCTCACATAGCTATTTAATTAAAATAGCACGAAACATGTAGAATTTTGAAGGCCTACGAGCTAAACCTGAACTTAAGTATTTTATCAGGGTTTGCTCATTTATTTCCAGCCACGTCAGACAATACAAATCTGAAATCGATCTCTTTCAACAACTATTAACTAATTGTAGCAAGTTCTGGTGGATCGACGAATTAGACCATCTCTTTCAACAATTAAAATAGGATATTTTGACCCCTCCATCATTATCCTATTTTGATAAGAATTTGGAAACATGTGTCTACATTAACGCCAGTAAGGTCCAGGCAGAAGAATCCTGACAAGTTAAAATACTGAAACACAAGAGAAGAAGGTGGTTGCCTAGTGTAGGAGACTCTCTAAAGTAAACAAAGGACATCCAATTGGACGAAGGAGCTTGTATCAATTATCTATGTAGTGCGCCGTTTCAGGTACTATCTTTTGAACCGCTCCTTCATCCCGTTTTCTGACAGTTAATGTCTGGCAAAGTTACAAAACCAGACACACCGCGTTGGTAAATATACGAGGTACAGCCTATTTTTAGCGGACTACAACTTCACTATTAGACACAAAAAGACCTATAACAACAAGCCGCTTTGTTCTACAGGTTAGAAAAACGTTCAGAAGTCGAAAAATCATCACAAGACATCAAAGGAGAAATGGGGAAAGGAATATATAAAAATGTCGCCAATCATACGATAACAGATGTCGTCAAGAACACCGAGGTCGACCTAGTCTTTAGTATCAATTCATTAAAAGACACCGTTCTGTATACCCAAGACATTTTTGTGGCAGAAACACTAAAACACACACAGAACTGACCTATTGTTTTCCGACATAATAAATATACTAATTGGGCTCGAACCCGTAAAACCTTCAGCAGTGATGGCGGCAAAGTTATATTGCTTACAGCAGGACATTCTGTACAGGAAACAAAAGCATCCTCGTCATGCTAAGATTTTTCTTTTATGCATTACCGAATCGATCCGAGACCATTGGTTTGAGAATATCCACTATCATCAGACAAGTGGCCACATGGCATTTAGTAAAGCCTATAAATTATGCCTACAGAAATAATACCTACCTGATATAAAATCTTTTCCCGGAAATAACAGTAGCTTATATAAACTTTGCCCGTCATTAAAAAGCTACCTACCAAAAACAGGCAGAACTTTTACTTCATCAAATAATTACCTTTGTGAACAATTAGTCTTTGATACTTTCGGAGGGATTCCAGTATGAAACTCGGGACAATTTGTCCATTTAGTCAAACAATGTGCACCCCTCTATATGGATGCGAAAATAGATGACACCATATCAGCAGACAGTCACTAAATTTATCAAGGACGAGATCATTTTCAGCTTTCGGTCACCGAAGAGCATCATTCTAGATTTGCATCCTGCAAATACGAGACATGCGATGAGAAATCTAGCAAAGGAATAATTCTGAACTCAAATTTAGTCCTGCGTACAAACATTAACGTTCAGGACTCGCAGATTTCTCAATGAAAAAATTGCAGCAAATCCTCAAGTTTTATTTTTCAAAAAGACATGAACAGCTGGCCGGAGAAACGAACCAGTCCGTATTTGCTTACAATACTTCCATTTAAAAAAAATAAAGGAGTCACCTAACTTCTTATTGAAGGAATACGTCCCACGCTCTCTTGCAGATTGTCAGATGGGTGTAACCCTACATACACAGATACCTCAGGAGTAGATAGATACCTATTGCAGCCGAATATGCTCACAATCACCGTCTAAACCTGAAAAAGTTCATCGTCAGTAAACACGACCAAACAAAGTTCTCTCCAGGGGATGATATCCTTATTTACTTCCCGAAATGTCAAAAGGGTCTACCGGAAATTTGGTGCAAGAAATATATAGAAGATGGTAAGGTACTGCAAAGATAAATGCCAATATGTATCGGGTTGAGTTCCCCGCAGATTACCGGCAACCAGAACAGATGATTTTAGTCGATCACATAAAGCTTTACCATTCTGAACAGCAGCAATACAATTTTAACAAGGAAGCAAATATTAATTACTGCATCTTTTATTAAAAAACCCAGCATCTCTGCTTTCGAAAAGGAACATTGGTTTAACAGCGAGTAACTAGTATCCCCTTTTACTCACAGGATGGTGACACGAATTAAGCTAGCAAATACCAGCAACATCTAACCACTTTCTACAGTACTTCATACGAGCAGAACTTTTCACTCGATAATAACTGTAACGGAATAGATCTTTTAAAGACAAACAAGGAATGAATGAACAATCAAAAGTATTTCTACTTACCATTTACCATAAAGTAAAATAACACTCAAGGACCTTCCTCGACGCGTTTTTCGTATTTAAAGTTTGGCCTTTGTTTATTAACACCGTCAAATATGTGTTCGCTATATAGCACGATTGACGAAATAGTGTCTCTTCGTCGATAGTAGTGCCTGGAAGATATCTAAGCCCGCCAAGAACTTTTTTCGGAACTATCAAAATCATGATTCTCTAAAACTTTTCTACACGTTTCAAGTAAACCTTGTTTAAGACCGTATGCATGATGCAGCTCGTTTTGCAATCTTTTATTATGTCAAGGAAAAGAAGTATTTATGTTTTGTAAAATTAAGAACGTGGCAAACTACTGAATTAGAAATGGAATATTTTACTTTGTTATCTTAAATTTTACGCTGTTTTCAAATTGTCCAAAAATATGTAACTTCTATTTTTAAAAAAAAACATGGATCACGAAAAGAAGGAATTACCAAGCAAATTCTCTGATCTTCAACTACATGCAATAATTTCTTGGTCAACCATTGCATTAGTCGCTTTTGTATTAACACTTTTTGTGATTGTAAATATGATTTTGTGTTTTCTATATCACCGTATATAAAAGCCGCATGTAAAAAATAAATCTGTCTTTCCAAAAATGGTTGTTCTATAGACTGTAATGCTTATCGCCGCGCTAGCTATTATTCGTAGTTTTATTTAGATACCTAATCTACCGAATGAATAATACTTTCAAGTCGAATAGTGAACATTTCCCGAACAATGATTTTGCTCTTGATAACATCGCATACAGCAACAGTGAAACCATATGACACTCCTAACATTGAACATTCGTTCTGAACACAAATAAAATTGGTTGATAATACGGACAATTCATTGCCACCGCAGACTCTTAGCGACGTCGTATATAATTATTAAAAAACTCAATGCAAACAAATGCAAACTCAATGCGCTAAACTGCCTTGAGGAAAATGACGTCGTGTAGACGGATTCTGCTTGCTCCAGGGAAATAGTGCGCTATTTTTAACAAGGAAATGACACTGCCAGTGCCTAAAGAGTGTTTTATTTTTTTCTGGAAGGAAGTGTAGTGATTGTTTCATATTATTCCAAGCCGCAGTGTTTACAGTGTTTCTTGTCATATTTTTACAAGTGAAATAATTAGTGAAAATATCAGCGAACAGTGCTAACTCTTGAATGTCTGGATAAAATATAAAAGCTCCTCAAAATTTAATTTTGTCTCCATTTTCCAAGAGGGGTCCCCGCGTGATATAATAATCCGCGTACCTGAGAGCACATGCCACTTATTGAAGATAAACAAATAGTAAAATGTGTGTACTACACTGTTGTAAGTAAATGTGTACTACAAGTGTCATAACGTAAACGTGTAGTAAATAAAATAAGCCATCGTAAACATTAAAGCTTATGACGTCAACAGTTAAGTCAAGGACCGAAGATTGAGTTGGAGTCGCATCTAGATGGAGTTGGCACGGCAAAAGAGAGGAATTGGAGGACCACATCTAAAAAACCCTATAAATATCCAGTCATCTAGGCAACTAACAACACTCCTCGTCTGGGTGGTCGCCTCTCTCTAACTTATCCGCTTAGGACTTTCAATGGAGTCGGAACACCCCCGGGAACACAGCTTGCAACAGAACTGGTGCCTATTCCTTTCTGCACACAGTTTGCAACGGAACTGGTGCAAGACTCCATCATACTCTTCTGAGGGATAAGCCCAAAGAAGAAGAAAATCAAAAGTTTTATTCTAGACTCACTTATAATTCGGATTCGGGATGGTTCTTGTATAAGGTTGTGTCTAGAGTAATGACGGTTTTCCGTCGTTGCTTTAAGTCTTTAACATCGAGGGTTAATTTACTAGAGCAACGACGGAAATATACACTCTCATGTAGCTTGAACTACAAGTAACAGCGAGAAGCGCTCAGCCCGGCAGCTGCAGTTTGGTTCTGTGGACAAGGCGTCAGGAAGCTAATCCAAAGGTCCCGGGTTCAAACCCTGGCGTCGACTTTTTTCATATTTTTTTAAAGAAAATTAAAGTTTTTTCGTTTTTTATGTAAATACACAAAAGGAAATTTAATAAAAGTTGTGATTTACAATTTTAAAAGAGGCCACTAAAAATTAGGATGTATATAAACCCACCAGGTCAGGAGCGAGGTGTGCAAGGGGGAGGGTGCGTCCAAAGTGAGTTGGGCGGCGTTAGCCGCGGAGGGGTGCAGCCCCCTGTTAGCGGTAGGCAACGCAAAAGTACTGTTTACCCGAAAATTCTGTTTAACCAAAGTTTTGTGCCCTTCCGCCCGTCGTTGCTCTAGTACATTAATCCTCTATGTTAAAAACTTAAACGAACGACGGAAAACCGTCGTTGCTCTAGGCGCGTAATTTGTATTAATGTATTTCGAACGTCTACATTTTTATAGCAAAACTGGTTCTGGGAGAAAAACACAGTCCCGCATATCATTCCTTCTACCTATAAAGCACACAGGAATATTTCAATAACTTTAAAGACCGAAAATATTTTAAAACAATGTTGCGAGCAATGTAAATATTATGATCGGGTATGTTTAGGGTCCTATACGTGCAGGCTCTACGAGATGCGCTGTATAGAATGGTTTTACAGATACATGAAACCGTCCTCCCTTATATTACAAGCGCCGATCAACGTGACAGGTAATCACGATATATCAATCACTTGTAACAAAAGAAAAGAAGGCATCTAAATTAAATTTAGATCAGTAGCGCTTGACTATGGAAAAAAACGACTTTCCCCAAAACAAGCTATCGCAAAAGGTCCTTATGTTGCTTTAATTAAACAAAGAAAAATCGAAAAACAAAATCTATTTATTTTAAAAATTTATTGATTACAGTTAATCACAATTTCTTTAATTACATTCGAAGAGACGAAAAAAATATTGTAGATCTTCCAAAACAATTTAGTTCTGTCTTGTGTCCAAGAAACTATTAATTCTTATTTAAAGAAAAACTTTTATATTTCAAAATTGAATTTGAATATTACACGACGAATGTCTTCTGAAAATAAAAAAAACTTTTATTATTTTGCGAGAGATCAAGTTTTAAACAAATTTCCTCGTTCCGACACAAACGCAGCACTCAACCTAATTCGAAAGTTGTCCAAACACTCCGTCCACGAAATTGACCAAACCAAATGAGAAATCAAATCGAAACTAACTCTCACTCATTCACACCAAAAGAAAATTAAAGTAACACTTACCATTTTTCAACAGGAAATAAAGATCATACAGGAAAAGATTATACCATCCCAACTGTCGTCCTTCTTTTAACTCTTAAAAGCGGTAACTGAACAACCCAGCAATGAAACTTTCAAACAGTTAAACAAATCTATAAACGATCTTCAATTCGTTAACAACGATTTAATATGAATTTTTGAATTATAATTCCTAAGTCAAAAATCTTGAAATGTTAAAGCAAAAGCATTTATGTTGAGCCACCTTAATCAAAAAGTTCAAATGTGTCCTGATATCTACTAAAAAATTTCGACTCAACAACATTCGCCTAAATGTCACAAAATACTACTTCCAATTAAGAATTTTTTAATTCAGTTAATTTCAGATTAATAACAATTATTAAAAATCAGTAATTATTGTAAAAATTTACTTTTATGATTTAATGCAATTTTTACGGCTTTTAACACTTTTTAATCAAAGGTCAAATTTAACTTCAACCAAGTCTATTTAACCACATTTACTCCTTTAAGACTGAACTTCAATTAAACCACGTTTTACGTAAATTAGAAATCAGGAACAAACTGAGAAAGAATTAAAAAGAGAGAAAAAATATGCCTATTTAAAGAGGAAAACGGAACTGAAATTTTAATTACTACTCAGTTAAATGTTGCTCTGAATTTATCACGACTTATATCTGAATACGAAACAAATTTAGATCTTACCAACGTTTAGTTTAAATAAAAAATTACTTTACACATTCATAATTAATTCACTAAACTATTTATAGAACTTTATTATAATCATGAATGAATTCAAAAAAGCAAACCTAAATGAAACTTAAACAATTTAATTTTTAAGCTCACTAATTAATTCTATTAAGATTAACTGAAAATCAAACTAATATTACTCACTCGCGTTTCCCTATCAAATTAAACTGAATTAATTGAATGCACACGAGAAATCTCTAATAGAGAAAAAATTGAATTAATTCCGAAGCTGAAAACAAATTGCCTCCTTTTCACCCATTTGACATGACTTCACGGAAGACAACCAACCTTGAAGCAGTGACTCAATAACACGCAACACTGATTCAGCAAAGAACCAAGAGACTTGAACGAACAATCTCCTTTCTCAACCAAGAACCATTCTCGACCAAGAACCACACATCAGTAAAGTCCTCTTCTTTTCCACTCAAACCAGCACACCAAGTAAAAGTTGAATAACGAAAAGCCTTCAGTGTTGCTTTAACAAATCCTTGCTCTCTCGCAAACTTTTACAAAATTAAACCAAATCATAATAAAAAACTATTTCTTATACAACTATAAATAAATAGCTTAAAATGAAATGAATGACTAGAGGTCCATTACAAACAACCCCTCCAGCCGAGAAAAAAGTTTCACATTGGATTTTTTAATAACACAATAAAGTGGTCTTCAGCCTCAAAATTTTACATAAATGGAAACGCGTACAATCTGCTGAAGACTTAAACGGCTTGTCATTCCATTGCAACAAATAAGCTGGAAAAAAATTAATTATCCCATAAAAAAATCCAAATATTCAGAAAAAGAAATTCAAGAATGAAATTGTCCTTTTGAAAAGTACGTTAATCTGAGTCAAAAATAGCAAATTGGAAATCACTATAAGATTAAGTCACAAATTAATTCAAAAAAATCCAAATTTACTTTATTTTAAATTTAATTACTGAAAATTACAAACATGAAATCAAATTCATTAACTTAAATTTACACTTTCAACAAACTTGATTCAATTTAGATTTCAACAAAAAGTAATTTGATTTACTCAAATAAAATTACAATAATTGAGAACAAGAAACAAATGATCAAAAATCCAAGTTAACTAAATAACAAATCATCAAATTAAATAGAAAAGGTAATGAAAACATTGCACTTTATTTAACAATGATTAATTCCTTCTAGGAAAATATTTTTTTATTTCAGAAACGTGCGCTCGTTTTTTGATACTATCATCTGAAACATCTCATACCAACACTGTGTTCGGTGTCAAAAATGTTTCTATCAAATATGGGCCTCCCCACTTGTCACTAAGACTTTTAGTTATTTTATCTCTCAACGAAGATTTCACATGTGTCTTTATCAAAATCATATCGTTAACATTTAATAACACAGGTCTTCTATTTATCTCGAATAACCTTTTACTTTTATTCCATGAACAAGTCATATTTTTCAAAGCCTGTTTCCATATTTCTATGCTTTGATTACCCCTCAGATCATCATCTGAAATCTTCCACCTATTCTCAAGCGGTGTATTAACTGAACAATTAAAAAATAGTTCAGTGGGAGGAAACTTTAAACAACAGGTTCCGCCAAATTTAAACTGTATTGAATTTCCTGTAATTTACTTCCCCAATTAGTTTGATTCTGACTGAAATATGCACGCATTGAACATTTCAACGTTTTAATGAATCTTTAGGACACATTAGCTTCTGCATGATACGGATAAATTCGGATATGACCAATGCCTAGACCATACAAAAACATTTTAAATTCTTCAGAAAGAAAAACTGAAGCGTTATCGGTAGATAATGATTCAGGGAATCCGAACCTACAAAATATATCGTACAATTTACTGGTCAAATTTCTGGAATTCAATCTTCTGAACTTTTCCACCATTAGATAACGAGAAGCATTGTCAACACATGTAAGAATATACGGACATTGTTCTGAACTTGGAAGAGGCCCAATCACATCGACCATCCAATTTTTATTAACCCGTTCCACTACTTCAGAACCCAAATTTCCCATTTCTTTTGGTTACTTTCTTTCACCTTTTGACAGATATCACAGCTTTTTACAAATTCTTTTACTTGATTAATTAAATCATTCAAAGTATAACGACTCATAATTTTCCTAGCGGTTCTATAAATCCCAACATGTCCACCACTTAAGGTCTCATTATGGTAATATTCTAATATAATCTTTGTTAGATTCGTAGGAATTGCGATTTTCCAAGGATTATTAACTGCATTAGTTTCCTTAACAAGAACTCCCGTTTCAATCCTATAACCGTTAACTGCTTTTTCAGATTCAATATCAACAATGATTTTTCTTAAACATTCATCTTGACGTTGATGTTTATTTATAGGCCTATGAAGTTGAGGACACTTCCAGAAATTAATCATGGCAAGATTTTTCCTCAATAGCTTAGATCCAAGTTCGCTTTCTATCAGATCGAATTCATATGGATCATAAACCCTTGACAAAAAATCAGCAATCTTATTTTCATAAGACCTCACATGTTTAATTTGAAATTTAAATTGACTCAATTGCTCAATCAAAGGACCATATTTCAATAACCTCTTAGGTGTTTCCAAAATCCAAGACAAAGCCCGATTATCTGTATAAACATCGAATTTATTAAACAAAAAATGTTGATAACGACAAATGGTTTTTACCAGTGAAATAAATTCAATTTCGTAAATTAAACGATGTTTATCTGCTTCTGAAAGTTGTTTAGAGAAAAAGGCAACTGGCCTCAGATCTCCATTTTGATCTTTCTGAGACAATACACCTGCAATCCCTTTACCTGATCCGTCGACATGAACTACACATCGTTCACGCAGATCTGGTAACTTCAGAACAACATTATCAATGAATATTTTTTTCATTTCTTGATAACATTTCATTTGACTTTCGCCCCAAACAAAAGGACGTTTGGTTGACCTTAATTCATTTATCGGACCCATTATTAATTGCAATTCTGGCATAAACTTACAATAAAAATTATATATACCACATATTCTTAAAAACCCTTTCGGTTTCGAGGAGGAGGAAGATTTACAATATCTCGTACTCTTTCCCTGTCTATTTTCATTTCCGAACCATTTACCTCAAAACCCAGATATTTTATTCTATTTTTACATAATTCTACTTTATTTGGAGATATAGTCATTCCACTATTTCGAATTGTTTCCAAAACCAATTTAACAGCATTGTAGTGAGCCCTTTTATCATTATTGGGGATCAAAATATCATCAAAGTATGTTCGCAATCCATATTCAGCTAAGTCACCAAACAAACCTTCCATGATTTTAGCTAAAACGCTACATCCTGTTTTAATCCCTATCGGCATTCTTTTAAATCTATAACTCCCCCTAGGAGTAACAATTGTCGAGTAATCCCTACTATCTTCATCTAAAACAATATCATTATATGCCTTTTTTATATCAATTTTGGAAAACCAGGTACATCCAGACAAATTAGCCAAACATTCCTCCATATTAGGTGAAGGATAACTATAATCAGAAATCACCGAATTCAAATGCACATAATTACCAATTATTCTGTGAGAACCATCTCGGTTTTTTACCAGAAAGCAATTCGAAGTGAAATCTGAATGATCACTTTCTTCTATTCTGTCTTGAATGATTAATTCATCTAGTACCTTATTAAAAATTTCCCTTTTATCTTTAAAAATAGGAAATTGTTTAGACCTAAATGGTGTTTGATCATGTAAATAAATTTTACATTTGAAATCTTTTAAACATCCAACCTTATTCGTAATGACATCACTATATTCTTTCATAATCGAATCAACGAAAGATTTAGCATCAGGATCGATCACCCCCAATCATTCGCTTCTATCGATTCTTCCGCGCACAACGAAACTTCCTCGAGATTATGTCTCTCATCAGCATCATATTCCAACTCCTTTTTGTCACTTGGAATTTTCGAATTCATAACGTTTAAAACATTACAGAATCTACTAGCATGTTCTTCATCAATCCCTTGACCAATCGTCACATTGTGAGTTTCTAAATTTTCACCTCCCTTATTAACTTCCAATTTCTCCTTTCGTTTCAAGACTCGACTCTTCTTCCTCTAAGGCTTAGGCACATCCACTTTCTGATCACCGCCCCATAGTTCTGGTTGACTATTTCCAACATTAACCACCATTGAATCTACTCCATTAACTTCGGGAACTTTAGTCTCTAACTCCCTTTCATCAAATTTCAGATCTACTTTCGCCTTCGATTCTTCTCGACCCAAACACTCTGCACTCCAATATTTCC
>JAGDQP010019047.1:7461-35517 GCA_022664845.1 Lepisma saccharinum
ATATATATATATATATATATAATTGTTACTATTTTGAACAAGTACAATAATATTTGCATATTAATTTTCAGAATTCGACACATATTTCTCTCTCTCTCTCTCAATATGAATCGATGTTTTTTTCTCTGTTTATCCAAAGTAAACTGCGGACTGCACTGCTTATTTTGTATTTAAGTAACTTCATTTATATAATAAATATTTGGGTCATCAAGTTAAATTTATTTCTTGGTTTTCTGTTTAGCTAAATGATTATTGCGGCACTTTTCAATTGCTTGAATATTATATAAATGACTTCACTTTAACGCATGAGAAAAAGTATGAAAATATGGAAAACTTAATTTGAGCTTCACCGTCTCCAAATGCTCCACACACACTACTCCAGCTTCTTTCGGGAATGTAAGACAAAGGAAAGATTTATACGGATACAAAGAAAATTAAAGCAATAGTAGTAAGAAAGATGGCAGAAAAAAGAAAACGACAGAGTTCGTACAGGCTGTAGTCCTTCGTACTACTATCGCTTTAATTCTCTTTGTATATTTATAAATCTCTCCTTTGGCGTACACTCGTCCGAAGAAAAAACAGGGGCAGCTTCGAAATCGACAGGGATTAAATAACTTGTTATACTGCATTGGACTGTGAAACCCACTTAAGTTTGGCATATTGCAATATTGATTAACAGTGAGATATACGTCAGAAACCTCGCTTACTTACGCTACTGGCAATTATCAAAAGGTGAAGCACATTCTGAATTTTTGTGAATTCTCTTCTTGTGAAAGGTGGTTATATAATTAAGTGGCAAAAAAACTTAATAATACCGCCGAGTCCCTCTTCTGCACGAAATTTACAAATAACGCTAACCGTTTGTTAAATAATTTGAATATCACCACACTATGCCTTCGATTATCTTCAGCCCAACAACATCACATTATCTGACAAAGGGATTCATTAACATTCATATATTAAGGGACTCAGAAGCTAAGAGATATAAGTGACGTTGGAAAATAAAGTCGAGTATTTGGTGTATTTTCTTTCACACAAATGTCACTTTCACCCCATTGCTTCTGAGCCCTTCAACTGTATGAAATTTAACCTATGAAATCTATAAGCAATTTTACGCAACAAAAGAACTTAGGAAGATTTAAAATAGGGAAGGAGAAAAAATCTTCATTACAATTAAAAACAAATGCGCAGAAAGTTGCACATTATATGGATTTTCACACGATTTCCAGATGGATCGTTACAATAACATGTACCAGTAGTTTACTTTAGTAAATAAAGGAACATGGCAATCACTATCCAACAGCTCCCAGTATTGAATTTCTTCCATGAATTAACAAAGCAAACACTCAACACTGATTTAATCTACCTATTTCAAATTATGTCTTTCTCGACTAAAATCCAAAGACACATGCACGTTCACTTGTATTAAGTAAGTGTTCACAAAGAAAAAGTACTAAGATCAAGGTACGAGAATATGTAAATATAAGGTATATAGAGTTAACGATTTCTAGACATTTTAGAAAGAGAGAAGTGTTTAACGGACTCGCAGCTGATAATGTTCACTCTGTGTGCGTGTGGTTCCCGGGAAGGGGGGGGGGGGACATAAAACGGAGTGATTTGTTGTCCACTTTAATATAAACTCTGGGCCCTATGTTTGGAAGCTCACAATCTCTATTAGGAAGCTGATTACATTTCAAATAAAGAGAAGGGTTTAACTTAACGGTAATAATCTGAAATACGGTTGAACTAGCAGACAGGAAATCTATTTTTTTTTAAAAAAGCGCTATGACCGACTGCGACTTTCAAACATGGGATTTCCGTTTACGGATGAGGTAAACTTCTCTAACACACCTGAAAGCTACTAACATTCTGCACCATGATGTCGCCTATCGTCCACTAATATTTGCAGATATATTAAATTGATAACGCAATATTACACTGTAAACTACTTTACACGTTAAAGAATATGACACCGAAGCAGACTGCTCTAAACAACTCAAAATAATATACGCCCCTCAATTATAAACGTTCATACCGGGCGAAATTAATGGAAATGTCAATCCTGCAACCGTGTGTCAGCGTTATAAGAACAGCTTTTCTTGTCAATGCATTGCACCGTCGGAAAAGCAAGCGAGAACATTTTTCATACAATGAAAATTAGCAGCACACACCATCTCTCAGAATTCGATGAGTGTTCAAAAAAAGACCAAACTTTTTAAACTGGGTACCGCTGCGGCCACTGAGCGCACCTAGCCCAGTTTTGATAACCCTGGCAGTTTTTTGACAATGAACAGCCATTTACTTCGCTCCGCTGTAAGCATCAGTCGTCCATCCATACTTGCTGAAGTGACGAGGTCCACAAGCTGTTCGTTCCCTCATGTGCAGTTATCCGGCAGAACATCAGACATACGCTGTGGCTTAATCCATCCAATTCTCCGGATCTTGACCTGCCAGATATTTTCGTTTTCTTAACTTAAAACCGCTTTGAAAGGAAGTGGTTTGCAAACCACAGAGGAGATTCACAAAAATGCGATCACAGACTTGAGTGCCAACGCTGAAAGTGCGTCCCAGGAAGCATTCCAACAATGAAAGGAACTTGGGAACTGTATCACCAATAGCGGAATTACATTGAAGCGTACAATGCTTAAAATGCTGCAAAAGTTCGGTCTGTTCTTGAACACATCTTGTATATATTTGAGTACATTCACTTAAAAGATTTGCCATTAAGCTCTGTATATCTTTTACAAAAGTATGACGCTGGAACCGATGAAAAAAACACCGTTATAAAACCTTCTACTTCTGCTGATAGGAAGAACACTGATGCCAGATATCAACCCAAAAAAGAAGAAGAAATATCGCTCCTGGAGGGAAGGGGAATTTTAGTATAATTACTACAAAACAGATTTAAGTTTTAATTCTCATATATTATATACACACACTCATACTTCTGAAAGCTGTTACAAAAAGAAAGAAGTCACAATAGTTTCACAATGCGGGTATAATTCGCTACTGTGTGGGTAACGGACGGTAAGTCCTAAGATAATCGCATGTAATACATCATCTTTTCCCCATACAGAAACGAATTTTATAAGTTTGAAACTTACAAGTTTGAGCACGAGAGATTCAGAATATTCTCCTCGACACATTCATCTTTGACACCCATTTCCTTTTCTTTATAAATAACATAAAACTTTCTTCATATAGAAAGTTAATTTACACAATAAATACAATATTCTACTACTGGCGTACATATCACGAAATATTTTCTTCCAGGTCTTCGCCAGAAACAAGATATTACAAGCATGATCAACACACTACATACACTCCATTAACTTTTGCGGAAGGTAATTTGAAATGTGTCCATCATTTACTCTCTCTTTCTAATTCCAGCAGCTTTATGTGCATACTCTTATTTCTTTCTAACTCTCATACTATGAATGTGACAATTAAAATTCAGATGAAATATTACAACGAAGGAAATCGAAAATACTAACGTAAAATAGATTACATGCCATAATATATATGTAAACAAGAATAACAGATGTATACGAAAAAGTCAGCAGCATATATCCGAAAATAAGTATGAAGTTAGATTTAGATTGGTGGACTGACATTAACTTATTCAGTGTTCTATGTCCAAACAAACACAACTGACACTGCGGAGGCATGCCATATACTCTCCTTTTCAAAGTGTGTTCGTAAGTTATGTGTAATGAATAATGTTATTATTGCGCATGGAAGACCATACTTCAAAATTATATTTACCTGACTATTATTATAGTCTTCAGTGTTGTATGAAAATCACATACACTTGTGCTGTGTGATTTTTATTTAATACTGAAGATTATCGCGGGGACAGAAGCACACTTCATCTATGACACGTAATCTACGACAGATCTATTCTAATCCAAACTCTTTGTCCAAAGGAGTTTACTTAAATAAATAAAAATACTCTACGACAGATCTACACTGAACTCCTTTGTAGTGCCAGGTGGCTTTCATTCAAAGAAAATATCACGTGATAAGAGCTCTGCCATCACAGCTTTATTTTGTCTTTGAGACCACAGCCCGCAACTTACTGATTCAAGTAGCTCCCCGTTGGAATCACGAAAACACCGAGACTGAGAATCCTCATAACTCGGGATCGCTCATACCGGAAGCAACAGTGTTAATACTCGTCTATGCAGGAGCTACGACAGACTTATAACTCTAATTCAATATGTTTATAGTGATTTTAATCTTCTGCACTTTTCTAACAGAATATATCCCAGTTCACTTGCGAATTAGAATTACAAGTTCAGAACGATTTTGTGTGATACTATCAAGAGTTTTTAATATTCTTGTACACAACATACGAGGTTCACTAGTCTTAGGTTATGATCTAAACTGTTCTTTATGTTAACGGTAATTAAAGCCTGAATTTAACGCTCCTACCCAATTGAAGACTATCTATCAGATTATTCCATAAGTAATGTCGTCTTTTTGAACCGTGAACAAAAATTCGATTACTTACCTGCAACACTACCGTTAGTCAGGAAAACAGTCTTTATCGGACTCCAGAATACTCTGCCACCTGTCACCAGTTGTTGAATACCCTGCTGACAGAAGCCACCGATCTTTTAGGAAAAAACTGGGTCACTGTTCGTCGCACGTCATCCTCATTTTGCAGTTTTTGCAGGCTGCGTCTGTTGGTGCAAGATCAGGCGAAAACGCCGAGAGGGGAATTTCACCCAGCCACATTCCCCAATCTTAGCACAGGTCCTTGCCGTGTGTGGGCGCGCGTTATCACCGTGGATCAGAACACCCTTGCGATTAACCAGAGCAGGACGTCCAACAGTGCAGTCCGTATGTCTTCAAGCTGCTGACAGTAGGCATCTGCACTGATGATATGGTTACGTGGCAAGAGCTCAAAATGGTATCTCACCACTCAACATCACTTTGCATGGGTGGAGATACTGTTTTGGCACAGTTCCTGCGGACCCCTCGTTAAGTACCCACTGCCGTTTGCCTGTAACGTTATGGTAGACGGCCCACTTTTCATTCCCTGTCACAATTCTGTCCAGAAATAGCTCATGTCTGTGACTGTTGAGCAGGGACTGCCGATGTCAACTCGCTCCTGCTTCTGTTAAGGCATTAACGCATGGGGTACCCATTTTCCGCTCGACACATACCCAAGGTACAGCAGATGACGATGAACGGTCCAATGGGTGACATGAGTTCTCTGGCCAGTTCAACAGTTTTTATTGGATTTGCCTCCAACGCTGCTCGCAGGGCATCGTTGTCCAGCTACACAGGTCTCCCTTCTCGTGGCTTATCGGTGAAGCTGGTGTCCCCGGACCGAAACCTCTCGAATCACATTTGGCACTTTCACACATCCACAGCACCCTGACCATAGCACGGCACTGATGTTTCGTGCCGCTGCGCTGGCTGGATTGGATGTTCCTGGTGAAATTCATACAGCATGGCATGCCTTGTGTGGTCCTCCGACACTGCCACAATCAAACACAAGCCGCACTTCTAAAACATGGAGTAGACTTTTCTCCTCCTACACACTGTTGCACAATTAAGTGCCCTATATGACTCAGCTATGGCACGTGCCATCTACTTCACTATTCGCTCGTCAGATGGCGTCACTGAAGCGGTCATCGCAAATACGACATTACTTATAGGAAAACTTGATACTTATTAAATGGTGTCGTGTGTGAAGAATGAATTTTAACTTCCTTACAGCCTATCGTCATTTACGTGAAATGCTATTAATTTTTGTTTTTCAGATCTACGATATTAGTATAAACTACAGGGTCATGCAAGAGTCTGAAAACAATCCACCAAGTCGAAACCAGGTGGAGGGAATGAGACCAAATATTGGTTATCAGTAATGTGACTTGACGTGATGACGGGAAGGGCACCATGGCGGCCATCTTGGATTTAGGTCGAGAATTTTACCGGGAAAGAGGTCATGTGACATCGTTTTATACTAGTTCGTTCCCAGAAATTCATATCTGGAGCCATTTTTCACTTATTTTTATTTGTTTAGGAGATATAAGACCCAGAAAATTGGGATTTGGCCAAAGGTAATGGTTTGTCATTCTGTCGTTCCACGAGATTCTACATGGCACTAACCCTCAATGAACGGATAGAGATTGTGTTGAGTGGTTGCAGTAGCAGGGTGATTGCGGAAGCTTCAAGGAGCGTGCTATCCGGAGAGAACTCTCTATCACACGCAAACGTGTTCAAAATAATGAAGAAATGTGTGAGGAGACAGGTACTGTGTGCGACTGCAAACGCAATGGACAACCATAGACTGCAACAACACTTCTGGCAGCTATTGTAAAGAACCACACGCAGTACTCGACGATTTCAGGCTGTTAAAGGTCTGTATTACGGGTGTTGCGTGTAAACAAGTGGCATTTGTACACGGTGCAATTGCTACCTAAATGAGGTTGACTTAAGAGAGGCGGTCAAAGTAGTGCAATGCGGATCCAATGCTTCCCTTGTGATGTTCGGGATGATGACTTGTTCTATGTCCACGACAAGGTCAATAAACAGAACCATCATTACAGGTTTGATGCCAACCCATCGTGGACAGGCGACAGTAAAGTAGGTGGCGGGAGCAAGGTCACGGTGTGAAATATGGGGCACATGAATTGTGAGGCCTGTGTTCGTCCACAGCAACTTGACTTGTGAACGATACCTGGACATCTTTTGCGAGAACATGTTTCCCTTGCTGCTGAACCTTGAAGGCAGTTTGCCTGCTCTTTTTCAGTAAGATTGCGAGACCCCGCACTACGCCGCAAAAATGAAAGTGTCTTGGATATCCGACTTCCAGGATGCTGGATCGGTCCGCGAGGGCCCATCGAATGTCCCTCGTTCACCTGACCTCACGCCCCTTTATTTCTATCTCTCGATGTTATCGTGAAAGAAATCAATGACCTACACTATGTCCAGCAATCTTACCAGAATTCCTGCGTCGTCGATGAACCCGATATGTTACGCAAGGTTCATGAGGACTAGAAAATACGACTAGTTTTGTGTGTCCGCCAAAATATCTGGCACAAGCAGGACGCTAAGTCCCAACTTTCAGGGTCCTATCTCCTAAGTAAATAATCGTAGGGGAAACAAGACTTCACATTTGAATTTCTGGGAACGAGCTAGGGTACAACGATGTCATATGACCAGCTTCTCCTTTAAAATTCTACACCTAAATCCAAGATGGCCGCCATGATGCTCAATTGATTCATCCGCCATCAGGTAGAGCCCCACCCACATTACCAATATCCAACATTGGCCTCAGTTCCTTCGCCCTATTTCGGTTTAGCAGGGTACCTCCAGGCTTTTGCCTCACCATGTATTGAAATTCAACTTTGGTACGTAGACTAAGCTGCATTTGGACAAAGATAATATATTCTTCTCTTAAACCCACGCCTGTAAGTTTTGCCACTAATCTAAAACGTTTTTAACATATCAATGTTTAGCTTTACTAATGACATTTGAATTTATTTTAAGACCTTTTTTGCATCTGAGGCTCAGGCCGGTAAAGGATGGGGCTGAGGATGTTACTGGAGCTTTTAAGACAGCGTGCATTCATAGAAGCTTTGATCTTAATGCTGGTAATTCTTGATAAGAAGTTTCTACTTCGGATGAACATTAGAAATTGATACATTACGCTTTCCTTACAGGTTATTTATTATATTTACAAAGAAAGCGTTATACGAAAGAAAATGAAATTCAAAAATAATCAGGGATACGGCAGTTTCACAGATCAATGAATGGTTAAATAAAAAAAAAATAAAATAAAATAAAAAAATGTTCAAGATTGGGCTAAACCCAGTAGATTTCTGTAACAACAACAATAATAAACTAGAGAACACGTTTCAGAAATTAGGATATAAATTCTCTAACTATACATATTTTTACTACAAGGTCTAGCTGGACGCATTAAAAAAAGTTACGATATTTAGATTGATCCAATCAGCTTTCATAAGACCGTGGTGGAAGAAAAGTGTAGAATTATATGAGCATTGCCCGCGTACCCCGAAACACATTTCCACTCAACTTTGTACCCCAAAGTTGATAGACAGTGCATAATTCCAGTCAAATCATCCAATATATATATATATAAATTAAATCCAAAATATAATTATTTAAAACAATAATTTGGAATTAATTTAGTTTTAAATCTCCAGTTATATTTAAACAATAGAAGAATGAAGCTATTACAAATCAAGAAACAAGGATACAAATATTCAGCGCTTTTTTTCTACGAAGAAAAGTTCCGGTGCTCACTACAAACTTATATCACATCGGTACTACAATTTCAAGTTTTACAAGTAATTTAACGGACTGAGTAAAAAAGGTGCCGGTACGACATACCGTTGGGTGCCGGCAGAAAGCACTGCATATATTAAACCAAAACAAAATTTTCTTTATAAATAACTGACCTGTTAGTGAGACAATTGAGCCTGTTTCCGACATGTGAGCACCTCGATTCGTGGCCACATCTTTGTGAGTGCAAGGACAAGAGCTGATCCTGAATTCAAGGTATTTCCGTATTCCGTTTTCATTTATGTCCACGCAAAGGGACCTTGTTCACACAAATAAGCTGAGGAAAATCATAGGGGTGTGAAACGTCAGTGTCACTACGTTCCTTGTACTCGTTGCAAACGTAATTCCAAGAGTCCAAAATTGACAAGACCTAAATTATTATTTTCAGTGAATCATTAACGGGCATTTCCAACACTTTTTTTATTTTTAAGGAAAGATCAGATAAACTGATGGCAGTGGAGTGAAAGAATTTGTAATCGAATCTTGTATGTTATCTTCTTCCTCAATATCAGGAAAATATTTTAAACTCTGTATCCTGAAATACTTCAAGCGGAATTTGAGTATTTTGAAAAATGTCGGAATTCGAGTATTTTGAAACTGTCGGAATTCGTAATTTCGTCAATACGAGCAAAAACACAATGTTTTACTTGTCATTCAAGCGACCTCATCAGTTGGCGCACTGACACGCCATTCACAGTGCAATCCTAATTTTAATCTTATTAAATTATCAGAATTTTGAAAATATTCTCTCGCTTTGTATCCTCTGGTAATTGTTTACACCTCAGAATTTTCTTCAACAGCACCTTTCAGCAAAATACAAAATGTATAGAAGTAGCTCGGATTTCTGTGAGGAACATCCACCGATTCATCAATTTGAATTTAAATCTTTTTGCCCGTTTTAATGTTTTCTACAATTTGTTTAACATCTTATGCCATGTCATGAACTCAACTCGCCACTTGTGTGTCAGAACCTGGAATGGTTCTTATTAATTTAGCAAACTTTTGCCTAACATTTTATCTGCTATAAACAACTTGCAGCTAATAATGCAAATTCGTACACTGTCTCTAAAGCCATCTCTGATAATTGTGTGAAATTGTGTAATGAGTTGAAAATTCTCCTAAATGATCTGCTTTGCGTTTGAAAAATTCAGCTAGCTTATCTTTATATTCGCCGTGGTTGGTATCAAGTGCTGGTGAAGTAAGGATGGCTTCATAAAGTTGTTCGACAAGTTTGGTACCAAATAGTGCAGAGGGGAAGAAGATGTACTGTCGCATTTACCGTCACCAGAATAAAAAAATTGTTCGAATCTTCTCGGGGCTTCGCCTAAATGTACGCTAGCTAAAAGAACAACATTGCCCCAATATATCATACTATTCATTGCCAATTCCTTCCTTCTTAGAGATTCTGCTGCTTTCAAGCATCTCAAGAACTCCGAACATACAGAAAGCGGCTAGACTAACTGGCACAAAATCTACTTGCATCCTGAACAATTAACCAAAATTTTCTTTAACACTTCTTTCGGAAACCTGGCAAGCCATGAAGACAAAAACCCTTCCTTCTCAGAAATACTGTAGCACTTTCGACACGCAGAGGGAACTTTAATTTTGAATATGTTGGGAAATGTGATTGCAACGAGAACAGAAAGGGTGATACAAAGATATAATAAACAAAAGAAATACAAGAAAAGTGAAATAACGAGCATCCTAGAAGTTTGATCTAAAGAAGAAAAAAAATGTTTCTCTGCAGCTCTGATCTTTTAGGAAATAATCAAATGTGTATGCTTATTTTAAATTTTACGTACGCTTTAAGATGTCTTCGCGTACCTCCGGTTGAATACCACTATCTGTGTCAGTTTTTTATTAACTTCTTGGGAAAGGAACTTTTAAAGTGAAACGTTTCTATCTTTAACACTACTGCGGAGAAGTGAATTTATATTATAACGTTAATTGGTTAAAAAAGGCAACAGACATACGTAACTTCTCCATAATAAAAAGCAGTCAAACATATATCATCCTGTGTATAAAACAAATTTTCAACGAAAAAAAAAGAAAAGTGGACTTAGCGTGCTTCCTCTATAGCGCATATATTAAAACTACCATTAGTTGGAGTCACAGAAAGTTCAAGTTCCCACGAAATACTGCGACAACGGTCTCTTAATAACGTGTCCAGGTAGGTCTTTTACATATTTAACTATTGACATGTGGTGTTTACATTATCATAGATCAGAATCTGTCCGCAGCTATCACTAGGATTGCAATGACAAATATAATTTCCACACTTAGAGGAATTTACAGTTTTCATTTAAATTATAGTCTTGAAATATAAAGAATGAATGAATATTGCAACCACCCAATGAAGGTGAACGCTGTCTACTTTCAAAAATGAGGAAAGTTGAACACTATTATTATTATTTCATTTTTTAAATATATAAATCCACAACACTTACACACCTTTCAAAAGCATGAAACATGAAAGGGTTTTATATAGTCTGATTACCATTTTAGGATTAACTGTGATGTAACATACACTTGACACAGAGTTGCTTTGTTCGAAAGTTCATACAAATACATCACGAGATAAAATATCATCAAATAAAAGGTTAATTCTACAAGGCCTTTTTAAAGGAAAATTTTGGAGGATGAAAAGAACGGTTGAGTATCCCCTATTTGGTATTCTTGGGTATAGAAATATTTCGATATTTTTTTTTCTGATCTTAAAACATCTACAAATACATGATGATATGTATCTTGTACATAGTCTCAAAGTAACTTTATATAATATTTATAATTTTTTATGTGAAATCATCGAAATTCCCCTTGAGGACTGATGTTCGTGAATTTTAAAAGTATTGATTTCATATAATCGAGACGAACTCGTCAATAGTTACTAAAAATGGTTCTTTTTTGTGGGAAACAAAGTTTGTGAACATTGAACCATCAGAAAGCAAATAAACCGTTATCTCGTAACTACAAAAATAGTAGTACAATAAATAAATAAATATGCACATGACATAATATTAATAACGTGAAACAATGTGTATCATCACCAGAATACCTACCTATACAGTATCAGCTGTTAAACAAGAACAACAAATAACGGCAGGCTTTCAGTCTCTGACTATGTTCGTGTGTTTTGTTTCAAAAATTACTGTTATCTCTTTTGTGGGAGGACAAACATCAGAACCAATGAACAGACCAGGAACTGGGTCTTCTAGAATGAAGCAGTACTCCGTTAGGTGGGCTTTTTCTGCAGTTTTGATTTGTGGCTTCGACATTCAAGAAGTTTCAGATTTTGCTACATTTTAAACATAGAAATTTCGAATATGGAATACTCAATAATATTCATATCCCAAAATACAATACGACAAATTACGTATGGATTCGTTCTCTTATTTGGCTTCGGTTTAACTAAAAAAGAGGGATACTGAGTACAATCCTGTATATGACTCTTGATGATGCAGACCCTAGGCCATTATTCACTTTATTTCATAATTATTTTCTTTCTTTCTTTCATGTTGTTTCCCTTAAATTTTTTAATGATTTATCTTCAGTGTATTCTATAACCGGTAACCTATTTTATTGTTTATTGCCTTCTATTACTGTAGGGCAACAAGCTCTTCTTAATGTGATTATTGTACGTCCACACTAACTGTATAGCTTAATGCAATCACACGCTAAATAATTAATAAATAAATAAAATCTATACTATCTTCTAATACGCTAAAATTCTATTCATAGAACAGCTATTAGTACTCAGGAATTCTCACTATAAACATACGACCAATTGATCAGCATATAAACTTACCTGATTTAATTTCTCTTACATATTCACTAGTGGCAGTACCACGAACCAAAATACAGGGTGGTCCAAAAATTCGCGTGTATTTTTAATACATTTGTAATTAAATAAATAAAATGCAAATAGTAGAACAGTTGAGAGAACAGGATGTGAAAGACTAGCTTTTCAAGTTGTTCAATTTTTTTAATGAAATAATTACTTCGTTGTAGATGTAATGATCAGTTTAATATCATTTTACTTGCAGATTTTGTTGATCCCAAATAGTGGCAGTAAAGATAAGATAAAAATGAACTCTGTGTTTCGGTTTCTGCAACTGACCAGTTAAGAGTGATGCTTGTGGTAAAATCCTATAATTTGACTACCGTGAGGCAGCTGAGTGGTGGGGACAACTCTAGTGGCACGTAGCAGTGCATATCCCTCTGTGTAGTCTGCCTTAATTTTCTGGGCTAAACTAGCAACCTTGGTCTAAACCCGTCATGTTTAACGGATCACGTCCCCCGGTGATTACTTCTTCTGATGTAGGGATGAAAAGTTAGCAGTCAGGGCCTTAGTTGAAGTACCAACCCGGCATTCTACTGGTGAGACGGGGCAACTCCCTAGAAAACCTAGATCAGGATGTCCGACAGAGCCCACCATTGCCGATCTGAAGTCCGCAACGTTATCGACTGAACCACGGAGGACTGGGCATAACACTGCATTCGGACTCAAACTTGAACATGGTTTGGATTCCACATTAATAGTAGGTCCCATACTTAGGAGTTTAGATACTAGATTGGGATGAAAATCACACCTTAAATTCATCACTAGCTAGTACGAAATTCGTTCAACTTTTTGGTTAAGAAACAAACGCCTCATATCAAGGAAATAAATAAATGAGTGAAATTAACGAAACTGCATAACTTAATTACAAACCACAATCTGCGAAATCACAGATCACTGTACAGTTTGCTCAGTTCTGAAAGTTGTGATTTAGAACTTACACGAGGAAGAACACATAATATCAGATTTCTGACACCGAATGAAATACAAAATCAACTTTTTCTGTAAAGGCCAAACAAGAAAGAGTGGAAAAACTCCTTAATTGTCAAAGTTTCTTCGGATGAACTCAAGATTTACTAGAATCAGCCTGAACAATGAATCGCAAATGATAATAACCATGCTAAATGATTAAGAACAAACAAACAAAATATTTAAACCCTCTTATATGCCGTTTTTCAGTCTAACACTTATATTTACGGTTGCGAATGTTTGAAAATAAGGTTCTGAGAAAGATATGAGAGCCGAAACAGGACGAGATGGCCGAAAAATGGAGGATACTGCATAATAAAGAACTCTGCAGACTGTACTACTCACCCGATATTATAAGAATAATGAAATCACAACTGCTAAGATGGGTACGCCATACTGCTCGGATGGGGTAAAAACAAAGATTATATTCCATCGTAGATGGGAAAACGGAGAAATAGAAGCCGTGCGAAGATGTCGTTGGGGGCGCAATGTTATAAGGAACCTTTCAGAGGTACTGTTCGTGACAAAAACTGGCCGATCTTCAACGAAAAAATTCAATGGCGAATGTTTGTTACTGCAGAGTTGAACTTGCGAGTTCCGTAAGCTTTATAGTTAATATGTCGTTTTTAATACTACTATACAATTGTATTTATTTAGCTACTAAATATGAAAACACACAAACTCTTGGACCACACTATATGATCTATAGTTAAAATATTAAATTTCTACTCTCACCAGGATTCTATTCACCTATCTTCACACACTAAATATTACTTCTGTTTCATCTAATTTTACCTGTACAGCATTATGTTTCGTGATGAACATCTTCTGTATCAAAGTTTACATAGGAGTTTCTCCCACTATGTATGACTCACAAGCTTGTAGTATTGAAAATGAAACACACACACATATATATACATAGTCTCTACCAAAGTTTATACCATCTGTCCAATTTAGATTGTGTAACTTACATTGTACGAGGGAGTTTATTAAAAAATGTATTACTTGCTTCATATTTAGCAGCAAAACAGACCCTCATACATTCAAGATTATGTATTTCAGGAATTCTAAATTTGTTCTTCTTTGTCTAAAAGTAGCATATTAGAACAATAAGCCTGAATTGTTGTTCTAGGAAATTAGAGTGTAGGATTTGTTTGACCTTAGTTAATTTAGGACGGAACTGGGTGATTAGAGCCGGTGGGTTCAATTTTTGAGTGGGTTGAATGTGTGAGGATACACGGCGAATCTGACCCAGACACAAAATCAATATTCCCCACCAAATCTAGACTAGTTTTTCAACATCCACCTAATCTTAGAAACATCTTGGTCCGTACGAATCCCTCCTTGCCACCACACCAAACCGGCGCCCAGATATACCAGAGACCCAGATGTAAGGTCTTCTCCATTTTCATCACTTCTCCCACAATTACTATCAATACTGCTAATGATCAGTACATTCTCAATCCCAAGGGTACATGCCACACCCCTAATGTTATATACATCCTACCCTGCAAGTTCTGTGATGCCTTTTATGTGGGGGAAACAAGCTGTGCTCTTAACATTCGAATTAATAACCATCGTCACTTCTGTACTATCAACAAACCGGATGCCCTAGTTTCCTTGCACACCGAGTCCCACAATACCAATTTTGATCTATCTTTCCTGGTTGCTATAATCCACATTTTACCCCCTACGACCAGCACCTCAACATGCCGTCTGTGGGAGAATGCCTTTATTCATGGTTTGAGCGCGAAAACCTGGCCTTAACCTTCAATAACTCTAAGCTCCCCTTTTCCTCTGCATTTTCAACACATTTCCATCCACGATCCCACCCAGTACTTACACGCTATACAATTATGATTTCAAGTTCCGGAAATCGACGCGCTACGGCAGTCAGTTGTTCTCCAGTTTTGATGCTTAGTCTGCTACGTGTCGCCACTGTCCCTTCAAACTTGTACTTTGTGAACATGTGAACTTCGCTGTCTTCCTCTCTACTTGAAAAAGTGTAATACACGAAATGTAGTGACTTTTTATATGTGAATATGTGTGATCTAATACGAAACTATAAGCTGTATTATTCTTTTTTTTTTTCTTCATTTCTCTTAAATTTACCTTATATATAAACTACAGAAATTTGTCAAATGTAATAGTAGAATAACTTACATATACCACCTACGCTTCAATTAGAAAAACAAACCTTTTCACATATAGCAGCTTATAAACAAAACGCTTTTTTTTCCTCGTTAGCGCACGGTACACGATGAAAACACTTGTTCCCTTTGACTTGTGGAGAAGAAAGTTTCAAGCTATTAATTTTGAATACCCGACAGTTTTGATTCTGTTTTAAGCACCACTCTGACGCCTACAGAATGTAATTATATTCATGTAAGTAGTTAAGAGTAGTATCTGGTAGATGTCAGCTATCTAAAATATATATTGGCAACTCCTTACCACTGGTCCCTTACCTTCCATCTCTATTCACTTTCTCTTTTATAATGTGAAAACGCTTTTGCGAAACGTTGCCGCTTTTCTATTCTGTTCGTGTATGCCTGTCCATTTTATAATTTAAGTATCCTTTCTTTTTTTTTACCTTTTTTAACATATTTTATATATGTTGTTTTCTATCACTTTAAATTGTCAACGTGTCTTAAGCGAACTTCTTTATTGTCTACTCTACTGACGACGGTTGAATCCGAAAATTATAAGTGACTTTTCTATGTGTGTTGGCAAAATGGCGTATCTTTAGCACAAGTCCCGCACCTGTCCGCTCTGTCCATTTTCTCTCCTACCATGTAAAAACGCTTTTTGCGAAACGTTGCCGCCTTTCTATTGTGTTTGTGAAGTTCTTGTACTCCTGTCTCAGTATTCTGCTATGTAAATATCCTTTTTCTCTACATTTTTTACCATCTTATATGTTTAGTCACGTGATCTGCAAGTCGTGAAAAGTTGAGTTAATACAAGTGTCAAAAGAAAACAGTGGGAAGAAATGTTGTGGCGCAGAATATTAAATGGTGAATAATAAGCCGCACTACTAAGAATGGCCACCAGGCAACGTGGAAGCCCGGATATAAACACTAAAAAAATCTGAATAATAATCTGGAATGCGAATTTGGAAGGGTCAAGCCGGGAAGCAAAGCTGAAATAAGAAACGATTTCTTCGTTGTGATATATAACTCCAATACAATTGTACCTAAAACTTGAAAATAAATCCGTCAAAATCTTCTTTCTTACTATATCTTTAAAGAAAAATCAAATTCGATCTACTTACTTCCTTGGAGATAATCTTTTCGCCAAAGTTTACTCTCAAAAGTGCCCTGGAGTGGTATTTCATGAAAAGCTTTTCTTGGCTGATCACGAGACCTGTATCACTAATAGTTCTATGCGCTTACTTGGTCTATATTTACTGAAATTAAGACCCTTCATTCATTGAGTATGTTCTACAAAATCTTCATCTCCTTTAAGATCGAATATTGCTCCCCTATTTGGAACATAGCTAGTATCTCTAATCTATCTCGGATTGATTCTGTTTTGAATTTCTTTCTTGCTATAGTCAAAGGAAGAGTAACAACATTGGTACGTAGCTTAAGCAAACCCGATTTATTATCCGTTCTTGGCTTCCACAATCTCTCTTGTCGTCGCAAGCTGGTAGATATGATGTACTCACACAAACTACTTCATGGGAAACTCAAAACTCGAGAATCTAAATTTTACTTTCGTGTTCCCTTGGGGAACACCAAAAGTAATAACTTGCTTCACAGTTAAGTATACTGCAATGTTTCTTATCCTATAAATTACTAACTGGGTGTAATAATCTTGATATAAATATTGATCTTTCTGGATCTGAAATACTTTTCGTCAAGCGCTAAATACAAATATATGAGTTGTTCCTCTTGTGTGTTATAATCGTACTGTTATTGATATTACGTGCTGTGTTATATGTAGTTCTATAGTTTAATGTTATTTAGTTTCGATGCAAAATGGTAATTCTAGTTTTATCTGAAACTTAATAAATATAAATAAATTAATTAATTAATTTAATTATTGCTAAAAAGAATCTCTTAAAATACATGGTTCTAAATTTTTGGTAGAGACTGTACAGACAAATAAATAAATTTTAGCGAAACCAATGTTTCTTTAAGTAGTGTTGTCTAAGATGAGCTTTCTGGCGAAATCCCATTTCACACACTGAACAACTGAATGGCTTCTCAGACGTATGCAACAGAAAATGCTGCTGGAGATGCGTCTTCTGACGAAATCCTCGATTGCAGATTTTACAAGTAAACGGTTTCTCACCCGTGTGCGATTTTATATGCCTCATTAAATTCCCTTTCGAATTGAAAGTCTTGTTGCAGACCTCACAAGGGAAGCCCTCTTTACTACTACTACTTAGACCCACAGCAATTGGTTTAGACATTTTACTTGGAAGATTGGACGACGAACTGTCTTTGTTGTAAGAATTACGACTCTTAGTTTGTAGAACTGCCGCTGGCACTGAACGAGAAGTTCGGCCGATAGTTGTTGGATCGAGTTCACTCTCTTGGTCATGAAAATGAGTAGAGGCACCAGGAGGATCTTGTTTGGGTGGGACACACCTGGAAACAAGAGAAGACAAATGTCCCGGTTAACCTCTGTAACACACAGTGGAAGGTAAAAATATCTATACATACACGATTAAACGATCATGTGCAAGAATAATGCACCACATATATTGTAAGATGTTAGGAGGGCATTACTAGAAAAATATTCAGTACACGTGGGAAAACAATTTGGGGATACTATCACTTCAATTACTGTTCAAAGTTACCCTGGAAAGACTATTGAATAGAGTTGAATAATATACTAGAAACTTCTAATTTCTCTTACCAAGATCAATATATGAATAGATAATTTTAACATGCATTCAACACCAAGATCAATGAACTCGATCCAACAACTACTCATTATCCTGGATTTAGTAGAAAACTCCATTTGACTGAGAAAACAAATTCCTTGGATATCTTCGAAATTCATATACATAAGATAAAATGAATTAATTGTATGGGCGGTAACAGCACTATGGCTCATATACATCTGTAGAGTGAGCGACTGAATCGCATACCAATTTTGTCTGGGAACTAAAATGTCCCTTTACACCACGTGAATTTTAAAAGCATCTTCTTCAATAACTGCCGAAGCAACTAGCATTGAAAAGTAGTAGCAATCACGTTACCACTCATAGGTTTACTTTGATTTTTTCTATCTTTAAAAAAAAAATCTTCAATGATGACTAATTTTCGCCCAGTAGTAGTGACTACTGAAGGAGGTTAAAACGTTTCAGACTGGCGAAAAGTTGTATGGTTTCCACAGTAAATTTACTTTAAGGAAAATACGTTTTCACGCATTACTTAAGGATGGTTAGACCTATTCTCTCCAAAATAAGTATTCTGATATCATTAATGTTTTCGTCGCGTTAGAGATTTCATCTTATTACCGATCCATGGTGTGCGGCTCAATAACAACGGTTAACACCGATTTGCTTCGAACTTACAAGGAACACTTCCCATGGGAGGGAGCCCGATTTTGATGAAACTTCATGTACAGGTACAGTTTTTTGAAGCCAAAAATTATAGCTGCAACAGTCAAACAATAACGACAGGGTGACCCAAGAAAGATTAACCACAGATAGCAAGTAGATCGATTATAAGGTGAGGAAAAACAGTTTTCTTTCACAAAGGAATAAAAATATAGAATTTATATGTCTGTGAATGGATAATGGATGGAATGTGCTACACGCGAGAGTGTACGATATCAATGACCACCATCTCGAATCTTTGACATTTTAAAATAGGAAGAAATATGATGTGATGTATCAATTTGTATTATGTGTTAGTATTATCCTAACTTCATTACTGTAAGATATGTATGTGAAATTGACATGGATAATGTTCCAAATGAATGGATGGAAACCACAAGCGTAGAAAATGAGTGAAGCAAATAAATAGAAAGTATTTTGTTTTGAAACAGGCGATGGAAGAAATAGAACTGTAGGCCAAGAGCTGTGTGTGTATACTGAGGATTAAATTAATTACTTTTTTTTTTAAGTAGAATTTTACGCTAATTTCACATACATGTCTTACAGGAATCAAATTAGGACAAAACTAACTTTAGCAATGGATTTCTGGGAATATTCAAGTACAAATTGGTATGTAACACGACTCGTTTCCTATTTCAAAATGTCAAAGATTCATGATGGCAGTCACTGATATCGTAACCTCTCGCAGGTAGCACATTCCATCCAGTATCCATTCAAAGACATATATATTTTCTATATTTTTATTCCTTTGCAAAAAAAAAAAAACTGCTTTTCGTCTCCTTATATTTGTTCTATTTGTTATCATCTACTTGGTTCATCTTTTTTGGGTCACCCTATCGTTATTTGTTGACTGTTGCAGATATAATTTTGGAAGTGAAAGTTCTTCAAAGTACAAAATCGGACTCGCTTTCATGGGCAGTGTTCCTTGTTAGTATAATTATACAGATTTCAACACTCAAGATGTACCATATTAGAATGATTACAGTTTTCATGGTAACAAGACAATTATTAAACATATATTCCAACATTACGTAGGAATGATTGATCTAGTTTCAGCCAAACTTGACACAACGATGTAGGAAATGCAAAAATGCATATATACATAAAATGCTTTATGTATATCAAAATGTTAAAAGCATTTGCTGCTTATAAGTAACGATATTCAGTTACTAAACACATATTCGAGCATGACACGAAGGAACGATTGAACGTATTGCAGCCAAAACTCGACAGACTAATGCACGGAAATATCCTCAGGGCTCCAACCATAAAAAGTATTAAAATATGTACTGTTCCCATGGTAACAAAACTCGATTAGATTTCTAAACCATAGTACTGATTTCAATTCTGTTGACATAGCAAAAGATGAATGCATCCTAGTTAGATGTGGATTGAATCTCAACTATATGAAAATACTACATGTTATTTCCTTTATACAGAGACTTTGTATAGTAATGTCGAAAATCACGTTGCAGTTATCGGGAATCAAATCAGCATCTACCAGTTGCCGGAACCAGCTGTCCACTGGTGGTATTGAAATCACGGTAGTCTACTACACTGAACTGTTCATGGGTCACAGTTACGAAAGCAACTTCCATAGCATCCTCATTATATGTAGGCTACAATTTACCTCAGCTACATTCAGAGAACATGCCTGTACTTATGAAACTTACGTCTCATCTTAATCGAAGTCTGACGTCTTTCTATCTGGTCCCTCTAACTTTGGTTCTTTCTCATTGTCACATCATTAAGAACAGTTTTTCTCTACATATATTCTTCTCTACACTGTATCCCATTCCTTGTCCCTAACAGCTATCATTTGATTTATTTCTTTTTGTTTGTCTTTCTTTATTCATTCTCCCTTGGCATTCATTAAATTTTCCAAAAAACTTTACAAAAGTTGATCTGGCCACACTTGATCTACATATATGAAATAACTAAAATACATATAAAAGATAGGTCTAAGTACATTCGGTCAAGGGACTTGCGTTTCCAATTATACATTAAAAAAATACATTTGTAAGAAGTTCGTTTATTGTTGAAAACTTCGTGAACGTAATCACGAAGAAAACGTGCCAAACATGAAAAAAAAAAAAAAAAAAACAATGTTTATCTCTGTTGCTCTATTTACAAACGAACCTAAAACAATTTTTAAACAATCAAGTGCACATTAGTGAAACAAGTCTTACGAATCAATAAATCTACAAGTATTTTTTGAAGTTCTATCAATTATGAGTCATGAACCTTCAAGATGTTCTTTGAAGAAAAACAAAGCAAAATCCAAACCCATTTTTTTTATATAACAATAATTCTCAATACAAAGATCCTACCAATAACTGAACCTCACCGCAATATATACTACGCTTACGGTTTTTGTTGTACATCATGTCAAAAAGATCACAAAAATGTCACTGAAAGACTATCTTCACGGCTCGTTGAATTATACATATGTTGTGTAATCATAATTGAACTTTATGGGACACTTTTCAATTTCTTTCTACATGATGGCAGTACAAATAAAAGTACAATCTAAACTGAAAATCAAATACCGATATGAGAGATATTTCTAATACGTAATGAATTCAGAGAGAATCTATAAAGTGTTAGTAACTGTGCGAGGTGCTAACATATGAACTTTTTCTATATGTTTTTTTAGTAAAGGTTTCTGTCGAAAATTTCTCTCACATATTTCACAAGTAAACGGTTTTATAGACGTATGTGTCAAACAATGGCGTGCACAATCTTGACTTCTACGAAAAGCTTTGTTACAGGCACTGCAGATATATGGCTTTTCCCCTGTGTGCTTGCGTAAATGTTCTGACCATGTGCCCTTCTGATGAAACTTCTTGCTACAATATTGACAACTATATTTCCACTCCAACGACTTTGTACCATTATGTAAGGCAATATGGCGGTTCAGATCTGGCTTGCGTCGAAACCCTTTGAAACAAATTTCGCACATAAAAGGTATTTCACCCGTATGCGTCCTCACATGAGGTATGAACACACTTCGCGTGTGAAATATTTTCCCGCAAAATTCACAAACATACTTCCATTTAGTACTCAGCGGGACTTCTTTCCCTCTCTTGATAAACGTCTCAACTACCCCACTGTTCGTCGCTGTGGTGCTATTCTCGGCAGATGAAATATAAGTAATGTTTCCGTAGGTACCGCAAGCGTTACTTTGTATTTTATTTTCTATTAAAGGTCGATTATGCACCAAGTAATGCCGATTAAGGTCATTTTGTCTTCGAAATGCCATCTTGCAAACATGACACACGAAGCACCTTTCGTCACTGTGTATTCTCATATGATTAACCAAAACGGATTTCTGACTACAAACTCTGCCACAAATCTCGCACAGATATATTGGTTTAGTATCTGTTGCAATATTCTCCAATTTTGCTTCCACCACATTGCCTGTAGCAATATTCTTTACATCTGTTGGAATTGCTTTACACTTAGAAAGATTATTCACAGTCTTCCTTGGCATTTCATTGCTTTTACCAGCGACATTTTTCACCTTGGTTCGAATTACAAATACTATAATTTTGCCTTTTGCACTCGGATTTTCTTGAATAACCTCATACGATGGCGTTTCTTCTTCAATAATCTCACAAGATGGCTTGTCTTCTTCAATACCCTCATACGAAGACATTTCTTCAATAATCTCATACGATGACTTTTCTTCAACAACCTCAATCAAGGATTCATCAAATTCATTTGCAGAATCTTCTGAGTAGTCGTATTCATTTACTTCTGATTTACAGACTGAAGACCTGAAAAAAACCGAGAAAGAACAGTAAGGATAATTTTACGCACAAATACGTCTCCTATTTTATATACTATAGAAACGTTCCTTCAAGTATTTTATGTATATCGCTCCTTGGTAAAGTACAATCAATCAAGGTAAATGCCTATGACTGTATAATTATTTAATTACGTTGTTTTAATAACTTGAAAATCATACTAGTTTCATTTTATTATTACCCAATAAAAAAAAACTTTAATTTATTTATGCCATTTAGTAACTATTGACCTCGCCCGCTCGATTATTATGAGTGTAATGATTTCGCAAAATCCTCAAACATCCAAGCCCTAGCGAGAGTTCGAACCTGAAACCTCTTGGACAACTGCCTGACGCTTCAGATTTCGGAACCACATAGACTGGCTTTTGAACATCGAACGGAACTTACTCTCAATAATTCTGTCAGAATTGTGATTTACGTCCTAAAAGAGCCTGTGAGCTTCTAAAAACGGCGTAACTATGTTACTGCAGTTCTCACATACTGCGCCTGCTTTAACGGATAATCTAGTTATAATTTTACACGGGTAATAATTCGCCTGAACAAGCGAGGGTGGCAAAATTAATCTGAATTTTGTATACATGTTAGTGCTAGCACTTTCAGCACAAGATGTACTAGTCCGAGGAATCATCCTTCAGAACTGTGACGTCCTTATACCATACATATGCCTTCAAAGCCCTTTAAACTGAAGAATTTATTAAGGTGTTTTTTTGTTTTTTTTCGAGATGTGAGAAAACGGATATAGGCCCATAGCCAGGGAGGTGCTCAGAGGCGACTCTCTCCTAAAATTTTCTTTGTTCCTCCAAAATATCTACCCTTATGTGTGAATAGGACGTAATGGGCGTGTTTCACCATCTTTGTTAAGAAAGGACGAAGCGTTAAGAGCTTTGAAATACATTCCTTAATTAACAATATGTTGATGAAACTCACCAAATATCTTCTGATTCCTACCCTAAAGTTTGTGGCTAGCAACGCGCTTGATGTATCTTACTTCGAAAGACATGAACGCACACACCTACCATATAACAGCAATTTTACAAACATAAGTAGTAAAATACAAACACTGCCCCTTTACATGTGCAAACCGGTTGTTTCTATCTTGATGGTAACTTATAATGTGAACTCATGGAACATATCAATATCATTCAGCTTTACAGAACAATACAAGTTATCAGGAAAAGCCTATGCTTTTTGTAGTATTCAAGCAATTGAAGTTACATATATTTAGAGAAAAAAAAAGTTACTCTATAAACTTATAAATTTAACTATTTTAAACATATGAATGATCTAATTTTACTACTTGGTTGATGGAGAAAGCTGCAGGCTAAAGGCGTTTAACTTCACTTGATCAAACGAAGGAGCGCAGAGAAGCCCTGTTTGCGATCAAGGTCGTGTGGTGTTTGATGTTCAAGAATGCCCTACGTGAATTGGCCAAGCTGTTTGTTTACATAACATGTGACAAAACATGACCACCTAATGTCATAATGACACTAAGTTAAGATAAAATGAATTGTATGGGCGGTAAAATGACACCTTATATTCTGAATAGAAAGTTCGAACCTGCTTTGACAACACTGATTCGTTGTTTTGGTCTATGTTGTGACGTTGTAAAAATATGATACTTTATCGGTAGGTGTTTCCTAAAGCAGGAGTACGAGTATATGTTTTCTTATGTACGGGGGCGCGACCATGAACGTGACAATTTTCGTAACGCAGAAGAGACTTACGCCATTCTCCCCATAAAAATTTAATCGTTAGTGCAAACGTGGCACTTAAGCAAGTATTTAGTTTTTCTCTTTCATTGTTTCATCGTGTATAACAGTAGAGCTGCACCTTGTTCTTCACGCGTACAGGTATTACACACATATAACACAGAAGTAATTTTATTTAATGTATAGTGTTATGTTAAAAATTTGTTACTGTAAGCGCTAAAGAGCAAATGCCAATAAATTTACAAAGAAGTCCACTCGTAGAAACTTGCAACAAAAGAAACAAATAATCAGGACTGCCTGCAAAATGGACGAACAAAAACTGAAAAAAACATTGTATGTAATGAACTTGTTCTGCTCCTACAATATTTTTGTACATATAAGAAGTACAATATAATGTTAGTTTCTTCTTCAAGAAAATCACATCTACTTCCTCATTCTATGAGGAGGAAAACGGGTAAACCCCTAACAAGGAAAACGAAAGAACCAAAACGTTTTTCTTGGAAGGGAGGGGGGGGGATAGTAGTTTGGTTAAGATTTGTACATTTAGTATAACGGCAACCAATAGTTATAAGTCGCATTTTCATGTGGTCGAACTACAAGCGTTCGTTCAGAGGTCTCACACACAAGAGAAAGATAACGTGTTAATGTTTCCTCTTGTAGAGGGTTGGTAGTGGTCACCCGAGTTAAACGGAGACGTCGGTGAGGCCAGGTCAAACATAGTAACCCCAATCAACGTTATCCGGCCCTGTATGCTGTACGAAATTAAACTGGAACAAACGCTAGTCCATCGGGAAGAACATATGCCAGGCATTCGGTAGGGATGTAATAAATGAACGGACAGTAAATTTAAGGACGACGATGAATCTTTTCAGTACCACCATGTACAGGACGCCCACAACGAGGCACTCAAGACAGCTAGTGAGGCCAATAATGGTTAAATATGTGAAGTATTGGGAGAAGAATTCAATTGCAGTGCAGAAACCAATCGAAACCTTCATCAACTTGGGTAGTGGTAGTGATTTGACGGCGGCTCACAAAGCGACAAGAGCAAATGTCTGTGTTTCTTTGCTGTCAGGCCAGGGAAAGTATGTTTCTGGACAGGGCTAAGCTCCGATGAGAAGTGGGTTCTTTACGCTCCTCCACGGCGCCATCATCGTTGGTTGATACCACATTAACCCCCTTCCCCAACACCACTACTGCATCGGTGTTTTGTACATCGCGAACTGCTGCCACCTGCCCAGACAATCAATACAACTGTGAACTCGCAGCAACTGGAACATGTACTTTAAAAAAAAAAATTAAAACCGTACAGTTAGTGCTTGTGTTGTGAATCGCAAAAGCATCATTATGTTACAGGGAAACGCGAAACCACATTGTGCTAAGATCACCCGCGACACCATTGATTGGAAAACACTAATGTATACTCCCCTAACATTGCACCTTCGGATACTACATGTTCCATTGATTAGACAACCTTCTGCGAGGACGACGATTCCGAATCCTCGACAAGGTGATACACGTACTGGACAACTTCATTGGTTCATTTTCCGCTGAATTCTACCAGCGAGATGCACATACTGTCCGAGCGTTGGAGACAGGTCATTGATGCTAATGGAATTTTTAATTCTCCATGTATCTCTAACTTCATGTTATCGTGGTCTTTGTAGGGTCAGAATTTTATTGATTGAATTCAAATTAATAATTTGATCTGGAACAAAATGCATTCGTAAGTACAAAATTGGAGCATACTGAAACCTAAAAACAGAAACTTTAGTTATTATTGAGTTTTCTTCTGAGCCGATCACTTATATTTCTCTTTGGAATTGTTGCTTTCTAGCGCAAGAATTCGTTAAGACAAAAACAATTTATTTTGCTCGACAGTATCACCTGTAATGACTGCCACTCATGCTTAACTGCAACATGTACAATCCATGTAACCTAAAATTTCAACGACTTCGTTGCACTGCGTTTCTAGTTCAACCATGTGAATCTTCTCGTAAGCTACTGATAGTACTTCGGCAATGCCTACCATGCGGAATATTCATGGAAGTGCTTACGAGCACACATAATGCCCTGCGCTAGACAGGAAGATATATAGGAAATTTAAGTAACGATTCCTTCTGATCTGCTTCAGACTCACTTGGTTTACCAATTGGTCTATGAACAACGATAACTGACCACTTCAACCTTCACTGCGGACAATCGTGATGCTTTGTTTGAATTTAAACCAGTTTCTAAACAGTCACATACTTGCGGATGTCGGTGAATGGCCATCTTCTTCATTCAAGGTGGCTACTGTATGTAGATTCACCCACAGATGACACAATTAAAGAAAAAGCCAATACTAACACAATATGAAGAAATCCAATTTCTTGTGTTATCCTTCACCCTCTCTGAACTTGTTCTCCCCCCTTCCATTTACGTACCTCTTAAATGTTAAATGGTACTTACTGTTTCAGGATATTTGATTCATCAACGAACGATCAACATGTTCTTCAGGAGCGATGAAACCAATGCTCTTTTAAATAATGTATCTTAAGGTTACATTTTTGACGGAAACCACGATTGCATTCCTTGCATTTAAAAGGCATCTCAGGTTTATGCAGTAAACAATGTCTTTTCAGGTGACACATCTGCTTGAACGCTCTACTGCATATATTGCAAATAAAAGGTCTTTCGCCTGTATGTGTTCTTGTATGTATGTTTAACTCAGCCTTAGTCTTAAACAATTTAGAGCATACATCGCAGCTATGCATGTGGGAACTATTCGAATTTCTTGTGTCTGCCACATTTACATCCGTTCTATTACTGTTCCTTGCTGAACACTTATCTACAGCCCTACCATAACGATCTCCATGCGAATCATTCGTATTTGCCGCCACACGTTTACCGAACATGGTAGTCCTGCAAACAAACACAGAGGAGAAATCAAAAACTATTGCATGACTAAGGAAGAAATATAGTCTTACATTATAAATAATGAACTAGTTGTAAAACAGCATTTTGTGCAGACGCATCCTTTACTTAGCACCACAAAATTTCACGGACTCCAAAAATTAATAAATATTGTTAATGAATTAGTAAAATTATATTAATTTAACCAACACTGGAGATCAGAACGGTAGGTATGTTTTGTCCAAGCTCTTGGTAACGCATTTGCTTTCAAACATGAAAATAAAGGTTACCGTTAACTAGTAACACGCATTACATTTCAAGAAATATAACGAAATCTTTTTCCTTAAGGAGAAGAGTCCGAACTGAGAGGGGAAAAATGATCAAGAATCTGGAACGAAGAATCACACAAATTAATTCATTTTTGTGACTACCATCGTGCAAATTAAAACTATTCTGTCAGTTGTACAGACGAAAGTCAAACCTTGCATGGTGCAGTAACTTAACATCCAGGTTGACCTTTCTTTTCTCACAAATGTGCTGCAAACTACAGATTCAGTGAGAGAAAGGTCAAGTCTATTGCTATTTGTAACAATCTAGATTAACAAAAATGATACATATACAAACAAAAATCAAAAGCAGACACTAATCCAGGGTCCTAAGTAATAGAGTCCATAGTAAAAAACAAACTGCACATATTTAGGCATTTATCTCCCTTAAACTCTATTACAAGATCCCCACTAAATTCGCGTTTACTTTACATCTATTGAAACACCAGTATCAGGATTGTCAACTCCTTAACTTTGTAATATAAATACTGCCAGCAAGATACATAATACGTGTAAGCATCATAGTATGCATAACATCTGCTGTTATTTTATACAGGAAAAATCAATGCAGTTATTAATTGTACTGGATTTACTTTCAAAATAATTGTACAGC
>JAGDQP010019048.1:8054-21834 GCA_022664845.1 Lepisma saccharinum
ACCGAGATACTAAGATTTTGCTCGGTATACTATTGAACTTTGTACTAGTGGCGTTCCATGTGTAGGTCAAAAAAAGTTTGCGGTTGCTGCTTTCGACAACTTCGATCACAACGAAGCTGATCTCTCAGAACTGAATAGCACAACAATACTGTGGGCATTTTATTTCACGAAAAGTCATCACAAAACAAGCAACAGTAAATCCAAGTTATCCGAGTCAGGTGTTGTTCATGGAAGTAAAACCCTTATCATTAAACTGGAATTGTCAACAGCTTAAACAATTTTATAAGCCAGCAACGTCAGCCAAACTTCCTCCCAGTGATATCGCAGAAGACCTTTTCCAAATAGACAGAGCGTCACGGAATAAGGACCTTACTTATATACTTCATGTTATGATGAAATCATGACCTCAGACTCAGTACAGCCTATTCCCTCCTGGGTCGTACTTAACTAAACCGTCTCAGGTACTTCCCTAGAGAGATAGTACCTTTAATACCGCAGCCAGTTATAGAAGTTTCAACAGTTTACACTGCTCTATGCAACTCCAAGAACGTTTTTAACCATCTGAATCAAAGTATTTTTCGAGTATTTAAAAGACCAAACCAATTATACCTTAGATCTGTTATGCAAAGCACGGGGTGTCCATGACCGGCACGGTCAAGTCATTTTTGTCCAGTTATGGACACGCACTATTCATTACTCACTTGTTATTAACGCCGTAAGCAAACTGATGAGCGTCTAAGGATGAGACTTAACACTTTTGGTAAAGTGCGTTCCGAACCACTCTGTTCAATAACTCTCAGGGAAAATTGAACTAATGAACACGCGCAACTCCGAGGGCGAATTCATAATTCTGTTAGTTGCTTTATTTCAACTTGGGAAATAATATTTACTCTTCATGACTAAGTTTGTCAGGAAATTCTTTGGTCCCATTTTTTCAATGATGGACGCGGGGATGTCCATCAACGAAATGATTTGTTTTAATATTAGACACTATTCATGGCAAGTTAGAATTTGCATTTTTATGACCACAAGGAATCTATGACTCAGGTAGGGTAGGGGAAGGAGTCGGACAGGTCTAAGTTGAAGGTGCCAGTAGGACATTTGCCAAACCCTCAGTAAGGATGGTCGATGGCTGTTTTTGAACCCAGGACCTTCGGAATGATCCCTCAATGGAATTCCATATAATAATCAGATAATCGAAGAACAGCATTAGACATATAATCGTTATATTCGGAACATCAGCAATGATTATTTTGAGGTAAACAGTATGTCCATTCTTAGAACATCCAGGTTTTCCGTGTCCATCACTGGGACAAAAACAATGTCAGACATAAAACATGATTTCCTCTGAAATAGTGGATGTTGATGAAAGTAAAGGGTGGAAATTACTAGAAGAAAGAATGGAGAACGTGTAACATTCTCATTTGAACTGTATTCGAGTTAAAAGTTAGAACTGTGAAAAGTGTCCCATTACTGGTGCGTTTACCTTATTAAGGTAATGCTCAATATTGATAGACTTGAAAGCTAAACAAATGTGGTACTAAATATGATGTATAATGTGAGAAAAAATCAGTGGAGGAGTTCTAGTATCTATCTCTTTATGAGTATCACAACAATCTCAAGAGTATCTATCACTTTATGAGCCGTATTCAGAAACGTATTTTTTTTTTAAAGTGACAAGCGCTGTACTAACGACTGATTAACAATCCTTTAAAACAGCTATTTACTAATAAAAAAAAAAGTTTCTGAATACGACTGTATATGTTTAATTTTGTATTAAAAACAACCCAGGATGATTAGTACTGATATACGAAGACAAGTGAACTATTTACGACCACGTCCACGACGACGAAAGCTAGCTCTCAAATCATTAATTCCATTTCAAATTAATTTACACTTGTCCGATAAGGAAAACTGCATCTATGCACTACGGTATAACAATATAGGTAATACAGCGCTGAAGAAAAGAACCTATGGATAAGGATATTTGCTGTATATTGAATCTTCAGAGTACTTTTTTTATACCCTCAGATTTTTCTACAAATTTCTGCAACACCTGGGCCTTATTTCATAACCAGCCTTCACTCTACACACTTTTCACTTAACATCACTTTTAAGAGTGCAGAGCAAATGTGTTTCATCAATACTTCCAAAAGTTATGTTTCATATGTTTTCCTCACTTCACTTGGGAAAAAGGTTTGTAGAAATATTCACCAAACACATTTGTTCTGCACTTGCAGTGAAGACTGTTCATGAAATAAGGCCCAGGTTAAGAAATCTGAAAGCTTCATAATAAAACAAGAAAACTCAATGTAGATAGTTTTATTACATAAACATCAAGTACATGAAGAATTTTCTTCGGAAAATGTTGCCAAATAACAACTAGTTGACAGTAAAGTACATTTCACATATATTGTGCACAAATCAATTATATTTTATGTATATATATATATTTTTCAATTGAAAAAAAAAAACAACTTACCTTTTACATAATTTATTTACAAATAGTTGTGTAACAAATAACTACAACAAAAAAACAGAAAATATCTGTACATAATTACAATTTCGGAGGAGTTTTACAATATACAATATCATAAAATTCTGTAAAACTTCTACACGAAAACAAAGATGTATTAAATAACTAATTTTTCTTTTTTTCCTTTTTCTTTTTAATAGAATGCTAAGGTGTGTCTGTGCAATTGACAATAAGATCATAAACTCGCAAGTTTGATGTGTGGAAATCCTCCAGTCTACGATCCGTATTCCCAAGCTGGCATTTCTTACTGTCTCCGTATTATATGTAGGAATATATGTGAATATGTATGTATTTATACTTCACTGACTTCAACTTAAATTATTGCTGTTCTCTGAAGGAAAAAAACAAAAGACTGTAAATTACAAGCATCATAATACAGTGAGACCTATAATCAAGTTAGCCATTTTTCCAGTAAAAACAGTACTTTCCAATACATTCTGATAGTATATATTTTTATCCTTAAACCGGCAACGATTCGTCATTGTTTGCTGCCTAAGGCTATAAATCAGCACTCAATGAGATCAAAAACTCTTGAAAACAAATTCGATATGAAAAGACAGTTAACACATTAACCTGGCTTTGCAAACGCTTCAGCACTTTTCTCTTAACCAAAATTGAGAAAGTGTTCGAAAACACACAACTGTCGTATTCTCTCTAGTCACTCAAATACGCATTGGCATGGAACAGATTGTACTCAACAGTAACATATGATATTAAGAGAATAACTAACAACCCAATTTCCAAGACGACTATGGAATCAGAAAATACAAGAATGTTTCTATATATTTGCTTTGCCAATGCTATTTCCATGCTTTGCAAATTTAAAACACTACGTTAAATGCAATGAACATTGTTGAATTCAAATAAAGGTATTCAGATATATAATAGAGAGGCTAACGAACGGAATTGTATCTGCAAATCTGTAGCTCTTAAAAGTGATCCATATCTTGTGACACGATCACTAAACAAAGGTTCTTATAATTGTTGATGTGAACAGTCAAAAATCATCTGAAAGATCGATTTTTCAGTATTGTACGACACCAATTCCACAATTTCAAATTCGATTCTCGATTCAATATGGCCACTACACTATAATTATACATCTCTCTCTCTCCAACTCACACGTGTGATACACAAATAAAACTGATCCGTATTCTGATACATACGTAAATGTGTATAGCTGACTAACTCCGACGTTTCGAAGTGATTTTGAATACAGAAAAAAAATGTTTGAAACATCCAAGTTAGGTATGATACTGACGGTTTGCCATTGCCTTCCATCGGACGACGTTTTAAGAACAGGACCTATATATAGTTTTCTAAGCTTCTATCATATCCAATGTTGCACATATTACAAACACTACAATATAACTGTGAAAGCAGTAAAAAGAGTTAAAACTGATATGAGCAAAAGGAACCTTACCCTCACAAAAAGAAATTAGACAGTTTTATATATATCAGAATGAAAATGTAATACAAGAAGATTGCCTACCAGTAGCAAAAGAAATAAACACCACTTGCCGTTATAGAGATACACACACCATCATCCAGAAATCTCAATATTTGCTCAACATCACATCCATACTGTCACTAACACCCTACATCATGAACTGGTATGAGAAAAGTAAAAGGTCTAAATATTCAATTTCTCTTTTCATTGGTTGTAGAGAAGCTTACTTCCTATCGTTATTTGTTACCGCGCTTAATAGACAACTCAACCTCAAGAGGAAACAGTGGTCGAAGATTGCGAACTGCGAAGCCCTCAGTTCACCAAAAAAACGTAAGAAAATGTACTTTGTCATTACTTTACTAGTAGCGTGTATTATAAAGCAAGTATCAAATTAAAGTGTTATTTTGTTTCCATTTTCTTTGTATATTAACCACACAAATGTTCTCATTCTGGTTGAATTATACTAAACTATCCATAAAGAATCAGGATTTCGACTTGCGTCACTTCTCGAGAATGTGTGACCAGGAAAGACAACTCACACGAAGTTTGTGGACGGGAAGCTAATTTCCTATTACTGTTATGTGGTGCATAATTTACGTATTAATAAGACACACTTTAAGTGCTACTTGGGCCTTCCTTTTCTTCTTTTCTTTTTCTTTCTAAGAATTACTCTATACGCAACATATAGTTCTTTCAAAATTTAAATATTCAGAACCTGTCGTACGAAGTTAATTGACGTATATATAGATAACTGAAACACAACCGCTAACAAAACTCTACGTTACATTCAGTTTGTTTGATCAGTGGCGGCTTTTCAGTTGAAGTTGGTAAAGTGGTCCTTCACATATTACTTTTTTATGCATTGTTATATAAAACTGTTTAGAAGAATCAATAAAGACATGAAATAGTTTATGCTTATTCACCAAGATGCTCAGCTCTTAGATAGAAAAGGGGCATTATGGGTAATTTATTGAAGCATAAAGATCCAGAAAATTGTTTAATTGACTGACCGTGTATGTTTACGTCAGAATGTATTTGTAGCAAGTCACTTGCTATTTAGACCACCACAAGGCGCCACTGGTTTTTATGTCATCTGTTAAAGAAGAATTAGAGATTTTTTTCTATAAATAAATCACCTTAAACAAACATGAAACGTAAATACTTGTTTGCGGTTGTTTTGAATTGTTGAATGTGTAATTCATGATGTATACTTTCCTTTACGAATCTAAAGTGTACAGCGTAATAGTAAATCAAGCAAGCCAAAGTAAGTTAACAAAAATATATTTCTAATTAACAGAAGAAAAAAACCTACACAGACACTGAGACGCGAATCGGAATCGGGCTTGTAACTATTTTCAATTGATAATGAATCATGTTTGCAAACCTTTGAAAATAGCCTAAAATTCTTTCTCATCAACGGAAAAAAGTTACCCATTTAACACCTGATGTACAGTATATATATAAAAAAAAAAAACTAAGCCAGATCAACGACAGAGATATCATTTTTGGTAATCGAGTATTAAGAATGGGTCAGTTGGCAATATTTGGATCACATTTACCTTGTTTTGCACAGCTTTCCATGTCCACTCCTTAAATTTCAGACCATAATTACCATTGTCTTTTGCGTTAATGTGTTTATGCTTTACAGAACGGAATGTCACTCATTCACAAAGAACAACAAATAATAAAAATAAACTTTCTCATATTCAGTCAAATACACACACACATGCATACAACACAGAATCACCCATTAGTATTTATTTTTTCTTCTAAACTCTCACACCCACGTGCTGAAGACACTTAACCAAAGAATATACAATAAACTGAAGGATCGACGTGAATATATATTACTATATTGCGATTACCTGCCATTTGCTTTGAATTCCTAATACTTCTCAGCCGAAAACATGATAAACTGGTAACTACAGTACATCGCGGAAACAATAATAATAATTAAAAAAAAAACAGTCATGGAACAAACGCTAGTAATACTTTCAAGTACTAGTCTCATTAATATTTTCCACTTTTACAACTAAAGTAGCATTCAAATACACCATACAAATTTAAGCCTGTATTTTACAACAAAACTTAAAAAAAATTGTAATGCTCTTTTAATTTTGCATCGTTTTTTTTTAAACAAACAAAAAAAATGACGGCGGAAGGGACTGACTGTCCATTGAACAAACTCATAAATTAGTGTATGCTGCAAATAGAGAATAGGACAGAATACCCTCGATATCCTTGTGGATGTGATGACTTCTCTCTGGTTCCAATACCTGCTTATATGAAACACTTACTACATAAAAAAAAAAAAAATCCATACTCAAAACTGCTATAAGGTTAAATGTGTGTAGAAGAAATGGCTGCCTGTCTTATAATTTTTTCTCTCTTCTGCATTTCATTTGCAATCCGGATACCCAATGCTTACTGAAACTAAACGTAGAACCTGCTTATCTTGAACTTCCTTGTACATCTGGTTACAAAAGCACTTTTGCACACGCTGAATACGGTTATAGTCACTCTCCTGGCAACGGATTGTAGTGTAGCAATGTACCTTTACAAGGTAACATTAGAACCAAGTACAGTACATCCAGTTTTCAGTGTAAAGCTACTTTTCTTATTAGACGTATCAGATCATCATCTTTTACATTCGGAACAGATCTCCACCCTCAAGCCGTAGGAAAAAAAAAAGGGGGAATCATAAAAGATAGAAGACGAAACATTTCTTTTTTAAAAAAATAGCATTGTATGTTGGAACTCAATATCACCAAAACGGGGAAGTATTACTTGAGTTAAACATGAAACAAAATGATATAAGATTTTTTTTTTAATACGTCCTTGCAAATAAGTATTGTTTAACCACAGGAAAGAAATCTTGAACTCGTATTAAAACTGTTAATACTTACCCTTAAATAAAATATAATTTCCTGAGATATCCAATATTTATGTTGAAATACTCATACAATAGCAATTATTCTTAACAGACAATTCATTCTTCGATAATTTCGATTGTACATAAAGTCCAGAAACACTTTCAAAAATTTATTGTAATGAAACTATTAAAATGACTCACTGATACAGTACACTAGTTCAAAGAGTCAAGTCGTAGTTTTTTTTGTTTTTTTCTGTATTACAGGTATTTCGTGCAGTTCCAATTCTTGCCACTAGATGCTGGTAAATACAATATGTCGCTTTCTGAAGCTGAAAAGACGTTTTGTTTGCTAAATTTTGATTAAAAAAATGTGCAAATTTTTTATTTTTAAATGGGGATTCATAAAGAACCTGGTCCCTCATCTTCGAAGTGATGTTATGGAACTGAGGAAAAAAATTGAGCATGTCACAGAGGATATGTTGGGCCGTGTGTGGCAAGGGTTAAAATTATCGTATGTACATTTGTAGGGTTACATATGGCATCCAAATACTGTGTTTGCAAGGTCAATGATGATGAACGAAAACAAAACTGAATGTATTACACAATATTTCGTATTCACCACAGTGATAACGTTGTTAATAGCTCGTACAAAATAAGTTATTTCAAAGTGTTACCGCACTTTATGTACACCCTTTTCATTTCCCATCTACAATGAATAACACCGAAGTGCGTATATACTGTACTATAAAACTCAACGATACAAAACATACTGTGCACTTTACCATTCTGTAAATTCCTTATCTAATAATAATAATAATAATAATAATAAAACACCTAAACAAGTTCACTTTGGAGAAGCATTACTCGAAATACTGTATCTCAATCTTTTCCTCCAATATTAAAGCACATACGGAAACATCTTTAGATCCGCACTCTCTTCCAAGTCACATTTTGTTCATATTTTAAATATAAGTTTTGTAATCGTTGGTTTTCTACAAAAAATACTAATTAATTTCGATTATGAATACATAAAATTAAGATTCCGACAAAGCAAGCACTATTCATTACCCATGCAAGCATTTGATATACATATTTTTGTCTTCAATTAGGAATTACATCAACAGCATACAATGTGATACCTCCCAACATTTTATTTTGCCTAATAACTTTATTTTCATGGCTTTTATATTTCATAGAATTAACATCTTTTCTTTCTTTCACAGATTCAGCATTTCTTTAAAGTTTCGTTTGACTTCGACACGATATCAAAATTAACATCATTCCTTTCTATATAACGAAGTCACAAGGATAAACAATCCATCCACACACACACACACACATCTATATGCACACACATACTTACACATTTGGTATACGCTTAGAAGCTGGTGTTTTTATGCGCAACAGCCGACAATAAAGAGTTTTAAAATACCACAGCTGTTAATTTTATTCTTTCAACTTATAAGACCACCTTGTTTTCTGCTGCGAGTTGAGGATGGGTTCTGAACAAAAATCCCCCCCGCTGAAATGTCAGCAACGCTTACGTCACACTCAAAATGCAAACGCTGCAAAGTCACCAGGCTAGGGTAAGAGTAACCACATGCCAGTTCTTCTCTACCAAACGCTCAATACATCAATATTTTTTTTTTACACGTCTCTTTAAATATATGTCTATAGCAACATTAAGCGATGTGTTGTAATTCGTATGAACACAGAATACTGAAATGTCTGTCTCATATATATATTTTACGAATACACTGCTGGAAATAAATATTTTTCATAGTACGTAATATCAATCTTGATGATAACTATATTCTATTGATCAGTATGTCTCAATGGAAAGAATTATCTGAATTTGAGTCTTGTCCACCCAAATCTATAGTGTTTATGTACCTACCAACTGTTACTAGAAGCTGATATTATCAATGCAAAAAATGCCAGTTACAAATTCATTCAGCTAATATTAGTTATCATGCCATTTCTTCTAAAAGAAAATACTTAATTTCCTTTTTAAAAAAAGAAGTATATTATCTATAAGAATTATTTAACTGAATAAACGGATTTTAATCTGAAAAAAAAAAAAAAAAAAAAACAAGATACTGTTGAATAAAAAATTGTTTTTAATTTCATACCACGACTAACGATTAAACTGAACTTACAACTATCAACGAACGATACCTGACTATAATCACTAATATTTAAAATTAAGTACACGAAACGTGATATTTCGTCAAATTTATCCATGAGAAACGAACATCTAAAGATCTGCAAGAAAAACAAACTTTATTGGGAAATTTTGAAGAAGAAAAAAAAACACCTTATTCGCTGGAATTCGTCGTCGTCTTCTTAATAAAGGCGTATAATTTTAAGGTCTTTTGGTCGAAAAGGCAAATAGTTCTGGAATAGGCGAAATATTACCATATGAAGAGCGGAAACTAAACGATTTAATTACGAACAAATGTTCCCTAAAATTAATTAGAAATGCAGAAATTATGTGACTATGTATTTTTGCTTTAGAGATATTGAAACACTTGATTAATCTTTAATTAACCCCTTTAGTGCCGAAGACAATGATACAAAAACAGAACGGACAATAATTACCAAGGTACCAAACAAATTATTCTCATAAAGCTAGTAAATTAACAATGGTTTCTGGGTACATGAACTGTTATTAACCTCTAAACGAGCCAGGACGGCATCTACAGCTTTTGTTTACGTGAGCTCCGAACCACTACTTTGAAAGTACTTCCAGTACCCACGAGCACCAAAAGGCGTATGTGCTATTTGGTTAACCGGCAGATCACGTAAATAAAAAGTATTCTTTGTTTATTATTTCATGTTTCAATAAAGCAGCTCAATGTAGCCACAAAAATGGGGAGAACGAATTTTAAAAATGGTACACGAAAGCCGTAATAACTGAAGTACATTTGTAAATGCCAACGAAAACTGTTGTTGTTGCGTATGCATGACAAATTGCAAGAGACGTATAAAATCCTTAATGTATTAAGCTTCAACTAAGAAATGAATAGTGAAAAAATTTAAGTCATTCTGTTATATATTCTACTTATAGACTAAAGCCACAATATAAAAAATGTCTGCTAGAGGTATTCATCCACAAGAACAATCGGATCAATTGATACAATAGAATAGGAGCTCAAATGGCCAAAGTCTATAAAGTTAAAATTTTTTGTTGGTTGTTTCTTCTCATTTCTTCTAACAAGTGGGTATATAGTACTGTATATATACAAGCGCTTCTTGGACTGGTGGAGGTCTTCAAGAGAATTCCTACGGATGCTCAACGAAGATCCGGGTTGTCATTCACCTGTTTCTTAATTCGAAGCAAAATGGTGGTGTACCATTGATCTAATCGAGAAATAGAATCATAATCCTTAACGGCTTCAGTAAATCCATCGACATTTTGCTCCTCCATATGTTCCATAAGCACCTACATAAAGGAAAATTAATTTTAATAAAATAAACAGGACACACACAATAATGTAAAGTTCCTACAGCTATCAATACAATCTTACTTTATTATAGTGCTTTTCTCATAGTGAGCCGAGGGTGGACCCAAAAGAAACCGGAATCGTTCTCTGGTGGGTGGATCCGTTGTAGTACATGCTTCTGCCGCTAGATGTCTCTTCCTGGGACCCTTCTGCATCAGTCTACCGATCAGCGTTGTCGAACGAAGTCGTGGTACCACGTAATAAATATTTTTGTTAAGCACCTCTCGCTTGTTGTGATAACTAAAAAGTGGAAACAACGCATGAGGCTATGAAATTCTTGTTTTCTGTTTGAGGAAACACAGGTGTAATGCTTGAAACGGCTTACAAGGAAGCTGCTCTGCGAAAAACAAAACTTTATGAGTGGTTTTTCCGCTTCGAGGTCATTTGAAGACCAACCTCGCTCAGGGCGACCCTCGACCTCCCGAACTGACAAAAACATGGCCAGAATTGGTGGGACTGATTATGGAAGACCGTCGCAGAACCACTGATGAACTTGCTGATTTGTTTAGTGCGCCCTGGAGTTCCTGCCAACGGACTTTGAGCAAGGAATTGCAAATGTAAGGAGTTGCAGCAAAATTCGTGCTTCACCAGCACACAAAACCTTGATTGTGAAACAATTTTTAGCCGAAAACATGATCCAGTTTTTCCACCCGCCACATATTCACTCGATCTTTCTCCGAGTGATTTCGTTTTATTCCCCCCGAGAGATAAAAATCGTTAAAAGAAAACGTTTTTCAGATTTGAAAGAAGTGATTTATAAAACGAGGAAGCATTAAAACTTATCACTTGGCAAGAGTTTCACGACTGCTACGAAAATGGAAAACACGTTTAGACCGGTTCTTTGCATCAAATAGGCAGTACTTTGAAAGCGATTCATTCAAGTTGTAACACCCAAAAATAAATACACAATTTTTTATTACAAAATTCCGGTTTCTTTTGGGTCACCCCTCGTATATTCAAGGGAATCCACGATTTCTACCCTTAGAATAACCATAGCCCATCTTTCCTTCATGCTACTTTTTCCGGTAGCTTCGACGAAAGAGCCAACACTAAAACATATACGACAGTATGAGCAAACTCGGACGCTACGATACGACAGGTAATAGTTGGTAATTTCAATTTCCTGGAAACATGAGGAGCGGAGATCTAGAAAGAGAATATTATCCCATATTTCAACAGATGTCTTTTCAAGATAACGAAATAGTTCTATGGAACTGAGAAACGAGTAGTCAAAATGTCACATGTTGGCAAAATACCAACAGAGATATGGTCCTGCGGAGTAACAATGGAATGTTTATTGACCAGTATGCTATAGAAGGAGAAAAGCGCCGATGTTTGTCAAAATAGAAAGGGTGTTCTCATTACCAATGACAAGGAAGAAAGTGGGAAAATATGATTTTAAGATCATTGATATCTGTTAAATTTCTCACCTGAAGGTCTCAGGATTTGAGAGAATGAACTATACGACAGAAGCAGTGTTCCCCATTAGCATTATGAAGTAATCTAAAAAGCACTTTCTTAGTAATTACGTAAGTTTTAAAACGACAGCCTTTTCGCCTTTTTCTACAATACATAAATGATTTCCATTTGCATCCCGTGTAAAAGTCATGTTTCTACTACACAAACAAGATACATTCGCCAAGTGTCTCGCCGGGATTTGTTTAAAATTGATTAAAATTAAAAATTCTCCGCGGCCCAATGTGTATTGTATAATTTTAGCGGTCCATACAGGTAATTTGCATTTAAAAGTTGTCACGCCCCTTTAGCTCGTAAGAGAGTGGTTTGTTTAAAAAAATCCCGATACACGTCAACTTTGGTTTCGAGGGGGACGAAATACTGTGAACATTTTAAATGCTTCCGCGGTCTAGTGGCAAAGGCTTCAAGTTTCTTAACTGGCAACATGGGTCGAGTAGTACATCGTTTTAAAGCTAATTCAATTCTAAATACAAAAATAGTTTTCCTTTTGAATTTGACTGACTACTTTGGGAGAAATCGCGTTGTTAACTTTTACTTATTATACACAGCCATTTATCCATACATGTAATATTTTACCCCATTAAACCTGACAAATACCCTCAACAACTCATCAAACAGTAGACTAGGAATATTACTGAGATAAATTTGAACGCATTAAACCATCCTCCGCAGTTTAATGGCAAAGGCTTCAATTTTCTTAGATGGCAACATGGGTCAAGTGGCACATCATTTGAAAGCTACGTTCTTTCTGTTTAGGAAAAAGTTGTTATTTTTTAATTACGCTGAATACTTCGAAAGAATTTGCGTTCCGACCATTTATTAAGTACACAAACTAAAATCTCAGCAGAAGAAAGATTTTATCCTATTAAACATTGTGATTACAATAAACTACCCATTATACCGCTGAAGCGGCTATATCTGGCCGCGTTGTGACTAACATGAAGTGTGTTGCCCCATTTCCTGAGGTCTAGTGGCAAACCTTTAATACTGTTACACAGCGATATGCGTGAAGTGACACATCGTTTGAAAGAGCTGTTGATTCTTTGACAAAAATTAAATTTGTTTAAAATGTCTGTGAGATATTGCGGTTGGACCATTTGGACACTGAAAACAGTAAGCTCGTTATCGGACGAGTGTGACCCAGTACACATTGGTATGGTGTTTTTCATTTGTCACTACAGATCATCTAACCAGTAATTGTAAGAAGGACTTCTTTGTACTGAATATAAATCTGAAATAAGAGAACTTGATAAACTAGTAACCATATAAATGTCTGTGAATACTTTGTAAGAAATCTACTTGGGAATAGTTAAATACTAAAAACAGTACGAAACTGAGGATCGTACTTTACTAAAGGACAAGATACCCTTGCACCAGCCTCCCCACGTGTACCATTGTAAGAATCCTCTTCAGTTAAAGACGCAAGATATTTACTTGTAATGGTAACTTTTTTTCTATGACGGCCTGTATCTCTATAGCCGTTCATTTACAGTCAGAATTTCAAAATATAAGATGCCTAGATCAATTGGGATATACCCATCCAGATATACGTCCCCGTTCCCGAGATGTAGACACTTCCGTTTCGTGAACTTTGGACTTTAACGCCCTGTATCACTAACGATTATTAAATTTATAGAATGTACACGTTCAAATCTCCATAACACGCAAACTATTCATTAACTGTCCACACAAAACATACTTTTCTAAATAGAATCAAGAACGTTTTCAAATTATGTCATTTGACTTACGTAAGAAATGTGAAGGTTTTGCCACTAGACCTCAGAAAATGGGGCAACACACTTCACGTTGATCACAACGTGGCTAAATACAGTCGCTTCAACGGTATAATGGGTAGTTTAATTGTACTCACAATGTTTAATATCATAAAATATTTCATCTTTTGAGATTTTCGTATGTATACTTAATACACGGTCGAAACG